>JAQIXR010000051.1:0-66247 GCA_034700825.1 Quadroppia sp. Gr-Ori-00064 | reverse complement strand
AGATCGGGTTGACCTAATGGACACTATTGTTGCCCTTGGTCATACCTTTCCAATGATGTATGACACAAGTTGGTACCACGACATTTGAAAAAAAATCTCCGGCCTATGGAGAGTGGCTTTTCTCCTTTGTTATAAACACAGAATATATAGTTTATATAATTATAGATTTTATGATATATTTATACAATGATATTCAGGTGATGTCAGAGATAATAATATACACCAAATGTATTGATAACACTTTAAATCATTTTAATGAATGGTTGACCCAATGGTTGACCCAATGGTTGACCCAATGGATGACATTTACCTGATTTGCATTTTAGTTGAAAATTATTATATTTTTGATTTTGTGAATATATTAATGAATTTTAGAGTAATATAACTTTATTTACAAAATATTTAAATGGATTTAATGTTATTTAATTAGTTATGACATGTAATGAGAATCAAACAAATGTCATAATATTGTAAATGTATTTTCGATTCATTAAAATATGAATTCTTTATTGAAATGAATTTTATTTAATGTGACTTTTAATTGAATTTCATTTACATTAAAATCATATTTTTGTTTAAATATTCATTTAATGCGAAATATATTTCTGTGAATTTCTGTGAAATATAATGAATGCAAATATCATTAATAAGTTTTCATTTCATAATTAATAAGTTTTCTCGTCTTTGGTCTCAATATTTGCTTTCATATTAAACTCAATATATTTTCAATATTTAATTCTCAAAAAATTAATTCAATTATTTTAAAATCATTGAAATTGAATCAAAATTTAAATTAATTTTCAGTCAATTTTAAGTCAATTCGATGTCTAATTCAAATAATATTTGACTAAAATTTAAGATTAAATCAAAAATTCTTCTAAACATAAGTTATTGATTCTGTGATTTTTAGAGAATTCACTGCAAAACAACAGAATATAGAATATAATTTAGAATAAATCTTTTATTGCTTTAACAAAAATTTTTGTATATTTTTTGGGCAAATAGTGATTAAAAAAAGAGATATTAAACGGAAGTAAAGGAAAAGCAGTTATTAATAGATGTCATCAAATATTAAATAATATCCCATATTATCGCTAATAGACTCAAAACCGACTCATTATTGTCTACCACTCGTTGTGTTCGCAAACACTTATACAATATTTGAGATTTATATTAAAAATCAGACAATATTTCAGTATTTGTGTTCACACTATAATCAATGGCCGGTTAGGTATGGAATAAATTGTTATTTCAATCAAATATAAAGGGGTTTTTGATGATAACAACAGCACCCCCTTTATGCCCAACCCTTCTCTAAAGTGCTGCATATTCTGTAAACTAGTCTTATCAGTGGAAGCGATGACTCTCTCAAGAGTTTTAACATTGAATTTATGCCTAATGTATGGAAGAGTTGATGGAAGACACCATTAGGTCGTTATCAATGAACTCATAGCACAGGGAGGGAAGGGAGTCATCATTTAAATAATGCAATTTATATTACAAATGAACTCGACTTCGATCGGAACGACTGTTTTGATGTAATTTATAAATGTCTTCATATATTGCACACAAAGTCCTGTGTATTACTTTAAAGGCCGGCCTATTGTTAGGCTTTTTATTCCAACACATTTTCATTATTTGATACACAGGTGGAGGGCATGAGTCGGGACAGTTGAGGACATTGTTGTCTTTGATGAATTTGACCACTTCTTCGTGAGTCATACCATAATAGGGTTGGAGTGCGAACGAGAAGATCTCCCAAAGAAGTATACCATAAGCCCAGACATCGCTTTCTATAGTGAATTTGTTGTATATAATGGACTCCAAAGGCATCCATCGAATAGGGATGGCCTCGTGTTCTGAGCCCTTGTAGTAGTTGGAGGAATATATTCTTTGTGAAAGACCAAAGTCTGCAATCTTGACGACCATATCGTTGTTGACCAAACAGTTTCTGGTGGCGAGATCTCTGTGCACGAACTTCCGGTCGGACAGGTATATCATTCCCGCAGCGATCTGTCGGGCGATATTCAAGAGGTCCAAATGATTGAGTCTAATGTCATTATATGTGTCGCTATTCGGGGCTCGTATTATGTAATTAGAAGGAGAACATGACCTCAAGAAGTCATTCAGATCTCCCCTTCCCATGAACTCAAACAACAAACACATGGGTTTACCGACAGCGCAAACACCCAACAGTTTAACTATGTTTTGATGATCGAAATCAGACATAAGCGAAGCCTCCCTTTCGAAGTCATTCTGAATGTCTTCATTTGCCTCTTCTTTGAGCATTTTTACCGCTATAAGTGTGAACTCTTCGCCCTTCACAAGACCGGGTGCTTTGGCCTGACATTAAAGTTCAATTAAATCAATGAAAAACGTTTTCAATAATCAAAATTCAATTCAATTTTTGAGAATATTATTAAAATTCAATTCAAATGCATTGAAATGTTCACAAAATGACCATTTTTTGCATTAAAGTGATTCTGTTGGTAATAATCAATGACACTTACCATAAACACACGACCGAAAGCACCGGCGCCTATATCTCTTATATAGATAATGTCATTTCGAGGATATTCTAAGGCTTCTAACTTTGGATTCAACTTAACAGCAGTCGAATGATAGGCGAAATTTGAGGGAAGTTTGTCTAAATCTATCTCAACCTCTGTGGTCAGGGCCGCGTCATAGCCTCGGCGCCGGTATTTGTTTAGCCGACAAATTGTTAAAATTATTACTAAAAGACATCCAAAGATTAATACAATTATTGAACTCAAAATCAATATTAATGGAGGATTGAATGTGGACTGAAGTGGAGTCGAGAAGATCTCAATGATATCCGGATCTATTGTCTCATTGAATGCCATCTCTTCTGAATCTGAATTTCAAAATCAAATTACAATTTAAATCAAATCTAACTTTAAGTTAATTTTTGAATAGATATAAATGTTTACCACAAGAAGGGATGTGACAGTGTTGCCAACGGACCAATGGGTCGGAGGTATAGCACCTGTACGTACATTAAATCAATTTATGTTAAACAAAATGTCACAAATTGGGAACGGATGCATACCAGGGCTGAGGCTCTTCTCCGCCCGCATTTCGACAATAGTTGTCAGAGTTCCAGATCTCTGGAAACACAAAAGGAGGCCTATTGTGAGTGTGAGGCACCTGACTGTCCCATCGTTGACACGGTATGCCTTCTTTGGTTACGTTAGCCATTCCCTGATAGTATCTACCCTTCCCTTTAACACAATCATAGGTCACTTGATCTCTTTGCAGAACTGTAAGGCTCGCGTGAGAACAGGGAGGGTCTGATAGGTTGCCATGACTTGGAAGCAGATCGCAGTCCGGGAGTCGGAAATGTCCGCGAGATTTGAAGAAAATGCCCTTTTGTTTGTTGTCTTGGAGTAGAGCCCACTCGCGATTGCAAAGCGATTCCTGAACTGCAATACAATCCTCTCTACACAAGAGTTTACTCACAGGAAAGCCTTGCGTGTAATGGCATTGAGGAAAGGCATAGTAACACAACAATGTTTCGGCTGCACTACGACAGGGCTCTTGCAATGAAGATATCAGTTCTGACCACAAATTCTGAGATATCAACTCATTTAAAGGGATGTGAACTCCGAAGTCATCTGTGGTTAGGTTGAAGTAAACCAAACTATGGTTAGGGATATAACGACGACAAACACTTCCAGTATAGGGCGCACAATAACCAGAAGGCATCGGCTTATTGTATGTCTCGCTTCTAGTAGTCGAAGAAGTTTTAGTCGACGGTAAGGCCTGTTCGCTCATTTGTATCTCAGATAATATGCTCCGGGAGTCTGGGATTCAAACAAATGAGAATGAATTGAATGCAAAAAAAGATAAAAAAGTCTTTGAATTCATTTACTGTCAATCAAACCACACGAAGAGGTTTTCATTCCTTTCCGTTATTATCTCTTTTTGTGTTTTGTTTGCACTGGTATTGAATTTTTTCTTCAAAACTAGTGAACAATTTTCTAAATTTGAATCGATTTTAAATCTAAACTAATATCAAATCTTTCACATCAATGGTTGAAGTATTGGTTCTTCAGATAAATTGAAAACATTTAATGCCAATAAAGTCAGACCTGTTTTTAGCTCAAGTATTAAATGAATAATACTTTCAAGTCTTGAAAATATAAAATAAAAAAGAAATTTAAAGTTTTTTTATGACTTATTTTGCTTTGCTTTTCATAATATTGTGAATACGATTGAGAGCACAGTTAGAGCACAGTTAGAGCACAGTTAGAGCACAGTTAGAGCACAGTTAGAGCACAGTTAGAGCACAGTTAGAGCACTGTTAGACAACTATTCAAAACTGATGTTTTCATTTAAAGCCCAAGGCTTTGGTGTTATCAATGAAAGCAGAATACAATCCATTGAAGTAATGAGAATGAAAAATAAGATGAGTTATGAGAACTGAAAGGAACGGCTATTTCCAATCAGAGATCTTGAGAAACCTTTTGGGGAACGACTGAATCTAGTCGTCAAATGGTTTGAGGCAAAGAACAAGCATTTGGTAAAAACGAAGACATAATCGTTAAAGATATGAAAAATGAGATAATTTTGTTAATAATTCATTGAATTGAGTGCTAAAGAGTGTTAACAATGGCTTCAAATCAATATTGTTTGCAATTATATAAATATTTTGTTTATATTTCAGTTTTAATAATATATTAAATTTTGTATTAAAAACAGAAATTTCTTTGTGAATCATATCTTAAAAGCAGATTTAAATTCTTTATGTTAAATGTGTAATAAATTTAAACAATAAAATAATTGATTATAAAAATTGTGAAAATAATTAAAACTTAGAAAATAGAGAATAAATTAAAAATATTTCTTCAATCGATTGTTTGATATTAAGATAAGTTATCACTAATTAAGTGTCAGAGAAGAGATAAAATATCATAAGAAGGAGTGAAAATGAATTGAACCACAAGTTATGACATCCTATAACCATATAATCCAAATTCGTTGACATTTTCTTCAATTTCTTTTATCTATTCATTATATGAATAACAGAATCGATAAATGACTGCACCTATCAGTGCATCACTAATAGGCAATACATTTATAATACACTTGTCTTTAGACACTAATGGTATCAAAACACAAACAAATTGACGACAAGAACCGCAATAGAGGTCTAGAAAACTCGTTAACTCTTTTCTTCGATACCTTTTTGCCAGATTTGAGAATTGAATGATCACTCAATTAGACCTCAATTTAGACCTTGGTTATTGTGATATTTGTTAAAATATTGATCAAATATATTAAAAATAGTTAAAACCCTTCGAAGGCCTGAAGAAAATGATATCAATTTAGTGATAGACGAAAAGATTTAAGTAATTTTCAACAGAATTCCAAAGGATCTAAAATTGATTTTTTGTGAACTAATAAAGGGTTTAAACTATTAATAGTATTAGACTTTCAATACATTCGCACAACTATTATATTTCATGACTGAACGAATCGATTGAAAAATTTTACAAATAAGTTGAAAACCATTCAAAGATAAGCTGTTATTGTCAGCCATTTCTCTACTTAGTTCAAAAATAGAGATATTCTCTAATAATAAATAAATTATTGAAAATATATTTTAATAGAATTGAAATTTGAGACCAATTTTATAATTATAATATTATGCGAAAATCATTTATATTATGATTAGAGAGTGATTTGAATTTCAATTTTCATCAAACAAATTGATATTCTTTATGAGATTCGCACAAATAATACCTAATATAAAACAAATCCAATTATAAGTTAAGGTTCAAGTCTTAGACCAAACCCAACACTCGTTGAAAATAATAAGAAATATTCATTATTTATATAATGCCCTAAACTTTAGACAAATAGAAATGATTTTTTCTAATATACGAAAATAAATATTTAATTTAATGATAACTATTCGAAACCCGTCTTAAGAGTGATTTTCTCTCATCAAATGTAATCAAAATCAACGCAAACTTTAATGGATTGAATGAAATCAAATACAATTATGAATTTGAATGAGTTTAGGGTTTAATATATTAGACCAGAGATCGGCAGAAATGAAGGGGAGTTATTAAAAAACATTATCATTTATTGTTACCCCTTATTCAGGGTTTTAATTGTAAACAAAAGTCAGTACTCTTTTGTGCCCCCTTTTGACAAATTTGATTATTTTAATATTTTTATGGAATTATTTCCTTTAATAAAATGTTATGTTTATTGTGAATGTTTTTAAGCATTACTCAAAGGTTTAAAAATGATTATGAATAACGTTAGAGCTTGGGCTCTTTTGGGGCCCTTTGCCGGACTCTGTATTAGACCATAAATTGAAAATATATTTTCAAATACTGTAGAGTCAGATATGCTATAAAGAAATGGTATTTCGTTCGAGAATATTGTGTTTCATTGGATATCATTATTTGATATTTAATGTCCAATGAAATGACAATTCAATGAATGTATAGAAAACTTCAGCAAAAGTTATGCCATTTTTCAAATTCAGGCAAACGTTCAAAATATTTGTTGTGAATCTAATGTTACATTAAGTTAGAGTTGACCACAAAAAAAAACATAATTCTTTACCCCTTAATAATACTCTTCATGTCGTACGTGACATAAGTTGTGCAGAAATTTCAAACCATAAAAAGAATTTCAAATAACAAAAGATGTTTCAAATCATATATTTTTCAATATATTATATATTTTTTTCTTTTTTCAATCATCGAATGAAAGATAAATTGATGAAAAAATATTAGGCAATTCTTCACCTGATTTGAACAGTAAGTTATGGCATGAAATTGAAAATATTTTTGAATCAAAACTACATATTGTATTGGATTTGATTATAAAACTATTATTTCTTTTCTTAAAACTTGAATAACAAATAAAATTCACGTTTTTGTTGATTTTATTTATTTAAACAAATATTTATTTTTCAAACACAAGAGGTTTGGATATAATCGAAAAAAGCATAAAATTTAAAGCATTGGCCATAAAGCATGTCTTCATCGGGTCCTGTCTTTCGATCTTTGGTGAGAATTATTATATAAAATATGAATTTATTTATAGATTCAATATATATGACAAAAACTGTTTGCTCTGCGAAAACATTAATTAAATTTGAGAAGAATTTGTTGTAATTTTGTTTTATTCTTATGTTATTAGAAATTAAATGATGAGAATCTATAGTGTAATGCAATTCAAAGAATTCTAATATAATTTTTATCTGAAATTATTTGAGTTTACGATATATGGTCTGAAGAGTAGGAACTCTTTGCCATATTAGTGAACATTTAAAGACCGAACCATTTGTCGATAAATTGAATGTTTTGTTTTATCTCAAATTCCAGTCGTGTTTAACATTCATATCATTGACTTTTTTATAAAATATTTTTCAAATCGATTAATATTATTGTAATTTCAATTAATTTCAATTAATTTCAATTTTTAAATAAAAATAATATTTGTTTTAAAGTTCGTTATTCAGATAATAACAAATACAATAATAAAAATTAATGTATTTTTATGAAAAAATATTAAAAGAAAAATTTAATTCAATTTAAACTATCATTCAATTAATGAAAATTCAAAATAAAAAAAACGAATTTTGAAAAACAGTTTATTTGTATAAAATATGTGATTTTTTTATGTCTTCAGGAATAAAAGTAATTTTGAAAACACTATAAAACATAAACTGAGAATACATTACAAGAATAACTGACATTTAATTTTAAATTATTGTCAGTTATAATGCAGTTTAAGATCGACTAAAATCAATCAAATTTGAATTGAGTCTAAAATCAATAAAACAAGAGTTCTTTTACTCCAGAATTTTGCAAAACTTTTATTATGCTTTTAATAGAGAATATTAAACTAAATCAACTCATAATAGAGACCACACAATGTAATGCCTGTGCTTTCACTGGGTATAGAAGTGGTCGAAAAAATGGTTGAATTGAAGTGTTTTCGCTTCAAAGAAGAAAATATGAATTGTAGCCAATGTTGGGTTGAATAGAAAGATAGGGAGTAATTGGACATCAATTGAATTCATTATTAGAGTACAAATACTCAATTGAAGGCAATGTAAGACTCGATGACAAATATTTCGGTTGTGTTTTATAAAAAAAGAAGTCATGAATTCTAGTGAAAAATGTTGTCCATTTAATAGCATTGAATCCACAAATATTCTAAAATTTTCAGTCTTTTAATGAGAAGATCGACAATAAAATTGATAATAATTTTAAAAATTCATATAATTTACAAAATCTTTAGAAACCTTTGAATGAAAGCAATACAAATGTAAACAATAATAAATTCAATGAATTAATGAAAACTTTTTTGAAAAGTATTGCAATTATGGATAAATTTTATAAAATTTCGATTCTATTCATAAGACCTGATAAAAATTGAAGAATAAATATATAATTTTGTCTTTTTTTGCTTCAAATATTGATTAATATAATGCTGTGAAGAGTTTGAACTCAAGTCTATAGTCTATTACTCATAAGATATAGAATATTCTTAAAGAATAAAATCTAAAACTTTGAGGAAAGGCAAATATAACTGCTTTAAGGCTTCAATGGGTGTTTGCATTGTTGTGAAGTTTTTATGCCATCATTAAAAGCACTTTTTTTATTGAATGGATTTTTGTTATCAACTCTTAATATGAAGTGAGGAAAAAACACTCAATACTTGCTATTAATCCAAACACTCAATGCATTAAAGATTAAAATCTATTGAATATAAAATTAATTATTAATAACAATATTAAAGAGAAATAAATTTCAAGATATTTTAAAAATAGTTTTCCGAACAAACGTTTGGTTTATTGAAGACATTGAAACAAATATATATAAATCAATTGATTATTAAATTCAAAAACAGATCAATTGAATCATTAAAGTAATAAAAGAATATTCATTTCTGTCATAAGATTTCAATAGAATGTAATGAAAGCCACAAATCATAGATTAAATAAACTTAACGTCATTTGCAAACATGTATTGAAAGTATTGAAATATTTTCATAATATATTAAACAAAATAATTTTTCAAAAAGTATTTCATAAATATTTGTTGTGAATAAAAGGCTAACCATTAATAATATCAATGGTTTTGATGTTTTTTGCATTAATATTGATTTGAGTTTAAATAAAATTACAAAATCTTTTGAATGCAATGAGAAAAAAGTGAATCAAACGAAATATGTTTTAAAAAATGTATAATTGAATAATGTTTTTAAAAATATTTATTTCAAGTGTTGAAAAATTTTCTTCTGATATTTTAGCAAAAATTTTAATTGAAATAAAACAGAAGTTTCAGAAAAAATGAATCAAAACAGATGTAAAGCTTAAGAAATTTGTATAAATTACTAAAAAATATTTTTTAGATTCAGTCTTTCAGCCGATGAAAAACCATTAAAAATGACTTTCCTCTTAAAAATAGGACTTTCTTTTTATTTATAAATTTTTAAACTAAAGAATAACAAAAAAGATTACATTTTTCTGATCATTAAGTTATGACAAAACGTGAAAACAGTTCATAAATAATAGCCAGTAATAGATTGATAGCTCAGGCATTCCTATGCTTGGAAGCTGACAGTTATGACACTCTCCAGAGATTATACCATCGACTAAAGGGCTAATCAAAGGGACGGTTCGAACCATATATTATATAAACCATTGATTCTCAACTCAAATAACTTCTAACATCAATAGATTCAATCGATTCTATCAATCAATCAATCAATTAATTACTTAATAATAGAGTTTGCGATCAATAAGTGATAAGACTTTTTATGTTTTATTTAGACTTTATGTCAAAAATGGTTTCAATATTTGATTGAATCACTAATTACTACAAAACCTGAAGTGAATGAAACGTTGCGTTCATTTAGTAAATGATATAAAGACTTCGTTTTGAAACATTTGACGAAATTTCCATATAATTAATGGTAACTTACCCTCGACTGTAAGACTCGCTTGTGATGAGAAGTCGAGACCCAAATGATTGCGAGCAATGCATTCATACAATCCATCATCACTTCGGCTGATATTATTCAGAGCTAATGAACCGATTGTGTCGTTGACTGTCATGCGAACAGTAGTTTGTCCTGTCTTTGGTGACTGTGCCGGTTGTGTCTCCAGTAATGGACGACCATTTTTAAGCCACAAAAACTCGATCTTAGGGTCGGTTTGACTCTTAATAATGCATAGAAACGTTATGTTATGCCCGACCACTGCTGTCGTGTTCTTCGGACCCGATATTATTTTGGGCACTAATTTGACAATAAATTCATATAAATATTAATGAAAGCATTAAATGCAAAATATATTACATGTATTGAATATAATACAGAGATATAGTTAAATAACTAATACTTGTGATGAAAGACAACATATCAGTGAAACACAAATAAAATTCAATACACAGTAATTCATAACTCTTGGAGTGAGAAATGCAATACATTATTCACATCATATGTAAAGTACTGTTTATACACAAACACAAACATTAGACAACACTCGAATGTAAGCCCAGAATATTTTGGTACATATTTTGGGCAAAAATGGTATAAAAGGCGATAAAAGAGGAAAATAATGCAATCATTGAATATGAGACGAAATGGAGTCAAAGGAAGGAAACAAAGTCTATCTGACATCAGATGAAGAGATGGTACAGACATTTGTGTAGAGAATTGATAGAAATGTTGGACTAAAAGTCTGAACAATTCAGTGAAATTCATCCGTGAAATAATCAAAAATTTTACTCAAAGAAGGCATCGGTAGGAAAGGAAGTCTGCAAATAGAGTTCACTAGCAATTGTCACTTACTTTACACGTTTGGAATCAATGAATCATTTTTTTTCTTGACCTAACATTATGTCAAACATTGAACAACACTTTTATACAAAACAATAATTATTTTACTCTAAAATAATATTATAAATGAACTAAAAGTTTATTTAAAAGAATATATGAAATAATTCATAAATATAACGAATAAGTGTTTGAATGGGTTTTAACTAAAAAGCATTTTATAGACTTTAAGACCACTTTAATAAAAAAGAAATCATTTTGAGTATCCTTTTAATGGATCCATAGTTTACTTGTATTAATATATAATATAATCCATTAATATTTGAATTAAAATTTAGGAAAAAATATTTCGTTTACTTTTGGAAATGTCATTCATTTCATGTTTTTATATTCTTAAGAATAATTCTTATGAGACGAGTGTTCGTGTCGTTTGTAATACATTAACAGATATTCTTTGTTTAAAATGCAAATTAAGTGTTATTTTCAAACATAGATAAACTCTTATATAGATTATACCTAAAGATAATTCATTTCAATTCACATCAATTTTCATATAATTAGAAATTATTTTTATCATTGATTAATAGAAATTAATATATTGTTATAAATCAAACATTAAGTTATTATAAAAATAAATCAAAAAATTTTGCCAAAACTTTCAATGATATATTGAAAGTATTAATATTTGGGACAAGAATTGAATCGAAATTAAATGTCGATAACAAATGTCGACATAAAGTGAACAATAATACAATAATTGCGATAACAATACAAAAGAGTTATTAAACAAAATTAAATGACAAACAAATTGCAAAGAAGTTATTGTTTGACAATATGTTTGAACGACATGTCATGAATGTGTCAAATATTCAATTTTGTTAATGAAATGTTTCTTTCATTAAAGCTTTTTGTTAACAAAAACGAATGAAAAAACTAATTTTGTTAATATATTGTATTATTAATCAATATTTTGATTGAATTTACAATTGAATAAAAGGCCAAAAAGCAATCATAGCTTATATTTATAATTTGATTGAAGTCATAAACTGAGGAATTGGTGATTGAATTCTCTAATAACTACTAATGATTAGGATTAGAGACTAGTCTTCATTAGTAGAAAGTATTTGAAAGTTTTATTCGTAACTAATCTAATAATCTATAAAATAAGAGCAAATCATATATCGAAAGGCATTCATAATAGAGTGAATGCAGAGAAACATAAGCTTTGATTCATTCAAATTTCGCTTTCATTTAATTGAAATTTAAATTTGTTTTCAATGAAAAACTATTTATGGTTTTGGAGGCAAAACATATTTAATGGATTATATAATGATTTCAATGAGCCGTTCCGTTATGTTAAGGAACGGTAGAGAAAGGAAAGACAAATCTTTAGAAGCAAACACAAGAACAGAGCAATTGGTAAACATAAAACATGTTTCCAAAAGCATTTGTGCGGGGATTAAATAAAAGATGATTTTCAGTGCAAAGCAAGACAAAGAGGAAAGACAGACACTCTTATGACTGAATGCATTACTCATTTCAGTCCATCTTCTCTTAAACTACATTTAAGAGCAAAGAGACAATGGATTACATCTCTATGTGCTGTCAATTAGACCATTGATTGGCAACTAATATTAAACTCTATTTCTAGTCATTACTAAGAAATCTGAAACTAATTTCAATTTCAACAAACTCTTAATTAAGATCAAAATCACAATTATTTGATTTTTTTTGCTATTTATTTAATCTTAATCTAAAAGTAAAATATGATTACTTTGTGAGCCATAAGTCGTTCAACACTTTATTTATTACAAATGAATTAAAAATAAGATATTTTTCAAACATATCTCTCGTCTATTCGTTTGAAAAAAATTCAAATCAAAAGTCAAAGCAATTGAATAACAGATAAAATAATTGTTTATTTAAGCGAAAGAAATTCGTAGTTTTGATCTCAAAAATGCTTTTAATGAATAAATATTACATAAAATGAATTATAACTCATTTTAATGAATATTGAAATGAATTCCGAAAAAGAATTTTTGCTAAAATAAGGGAATATTTCAACAAATCAGCGAAAGATAATTAGGAAGAAATTATTTTAATCACTCAATGCTAACGAAAGCGAAAATCATGAATAATATCAAACAATACCTAAATATAATTAATAAATAAAATTCACTTTTTTCTTAAATATTCGTTTGTTTTTCAAAGTATTTCAAATAAAAAATGTTTAGTTCTTTCGAGTTGTGATGATTTGAAAGAGATTTTCATTTAAAATTTATTCTTGATTTCATTAATCAAACAATTCTTAAACTTTTTTGTATTATAAGAATTATGATTTCAAACGATTTGTTTAAGAGTTAATTAACATTACATAAAACTAACGTTTCATTGAAAATATTGATTTTTATGAAGTGTTAGAACAAAGTTAAGTATATTATATGTTATGAACTAAATATAAGACTAATTACAAGTTTTATTATAAGACTAACATATTCTTTAATATTAGACAAACACTAAATGAAGTCTATATTCAAAAACACTATAAATAAATAATTAATTGATTGTCGCAAACATAGAATATTTAATGAAAACATTCATTTGATATTAATATAAAAATTTGTTTAAATACAAAATAGGAATATTTATGTAAAATAACTGAATGACAATTTCATTACAAAATTGTTTGCAAATGTTTTTTATTATTTCCGAAATAAAATCTATAAATATCTAAAAAATCGAAACTTCATTTACTGTTGAAATTTCATATAAAAAATGGATTAAATTTTATAAATCTATAAATATGTGTTATTTTCACTATAATTGTAACAGAATTGCAATTAAAGTCCAATAATTGAATATTTCTTCTGAGCTATAATGCAATGTTTGCGTGCATTATTCGGAAGCAATGAATGTTTTATTTTCAATAAGTGCTCGACATTTACGGTAAGTACAAACGAATACAACATTAAGAATAACATAACATTTTTGTCGCATAAAACTCAACAGTAATTGATATTCTCATTGCACGCAAGCAATCATTTTTAAGAATATATTCTTTATTTTTAATTAAAGTATTTAAATCAAAGTTTAAAAAATCAAATTTTCTATAAAAAAATATCGTTTTAAATATTAAATAAAATTTTATATAATTTAAAAATCAATAGAAATAATAGCATTTTATAGCTTTCTTCACCTTTTCCTTCAATTATATATTTAACACATTTTTCATTCAAAATAAGTAATCGATTTATGCATACATTTCAGATCTGTTCATCAAATTGACTCAAAATAAAGCATATAAACCCTTATTGAGGGTCTGTTTGTCACTCAAACTCAAACTAATTGAAAACTTTTTTCGATTCCTATTCAAAGAATATCATAATTTTTGACATTATATTCGTGTAAGAAATGTCAGAAAAAAGGTTTTTTGATATGAAATCCATTCAAATAAAGTCAATAATACTTTTGAAATACTTTCACTGAATTTATATATGAATGAATGAAATGCAAAACAAATGACATTCAAAAATGCAATACAAAACACATACAACTTTTGATTGATTTGTTCAGATATAATGAAATAGACTTTTATTATTAAATGCAAAATAAATATATTTTATGAATAAAAGTAATGATTATAACAAAAAGTGTTGTATAAAAACTCATATTAAATATGACTTTAATATGAATTAAGTAATGATTGCATTGAATATGTATTGCAATCGATCACAGATTTGGGTTTCAATGCATTGAACATTGATTTCAATGCATTTGTGGTGAAAGTAATAGTGTTTGACATTCAATAAAGTGATTGCATAACAAAAATGCTGAAAATGAGCCAAAACTGGCCTTAACTGAGAATTGATAGCAATTTCAGGCATTACTAATCGTTAAAGTATTGCCCAAAAGTAAAGCAATGAATATTAGGCCAAAAGAAAGTGAAATTAAAGTAAAAATAAAACAAAATTTAGAAAAAGTGTTTCATTTGTACCTTCTTTGGCGGACACGTTTTGAGTGCAATCATTGATTATCGTTAAGACAAACACCAGTTTATAAACATTGAGACACAGTTTGGATAACATTTGTGAAGCCGTTGTGCTTTGAATATATGCCAAACTCTGTGGTCTACTGACTGTCCAATGGGTTTGAGTGCCAGATGTGTGACTCAACTCAACTCAAATACATCTGTATTTATAGCTATAGCCATACGTGAGATGACATCCAATGCTGGCATCACTTTCTACCGGAGCTGTGATCCAAATGATCGCAGAATGTCTTCACTGGTGTCTAAACATTCAATACAACTGTCCTGTCATTTGCCAAACATTGCATTTGATGGACAAAGACATTCACAAACATATAAACTGTTGGCCAAAATCCAAGATATGGTTCAAAACTTATCTTCAGATATGAATGACTTCAATGAATATGCAATTCATGAATGCATTGAACTTCACATTAAAGTGATTTTCACAAACAATTGAAGTAAATGTCAATCAAAACCAATGCTATTATTGGTCTTCAACTCATATATGGAGTAATCATTGGATGACATCTTCAGACAATCACACGAACAGTGTTTAGAATATTGGATCAAATGATGGTTAAAATGAATGAATGAGTGTTTAGAGTAAGCCCAGCGCACAGGCAGTCCTCATAGAGTGCCCCTACAGAGCATACGGCTTACAGTATGTGTGAACACAACAAAGTCGATGCCCTTTGCCTTTGCCTTACGTTATGATTGTATGAATGCATGCCATCAATGGTTTGGCATTGGATTCCCTTCACTGCAAATGAGATAGTCTTCAACAATACCTTTCGTCCATTGGCTGAAAGCCATACCTCTTGACGACTGCGTTCACGACATCCACAACTCATTCAATTGAATTCATTAATAAATTCATTGCAAATCATAATTAATTCAGTCATCAATTCAGTCATTAATGAAATTTTTATATAAAAATTCATTTTTATTAATACTTTGAATGAAGTTTTCATTGCTTTATATGTGATATCAGTTGTGAATGATTTGAAAGTTTTGAGACTTTTTTGTGTTTAAAGTCTATAAACAAATCATAAAAGTTGTCGTAAAATAAAGTTTTGCGAAAACATTAAAATAATATTTATTTTTATTATTATTATATAATTAATTAAATGAAGTTTTAATCAAATTTTGATTTTATTGTTTATGCAAAACATCGACAAAAGTGACCTTTTAGTGAAATACCTTTGATTTGACTTAAAATCAATTGTTTTGAATCAAAATTGAATTATTGTTTAAAGTATTTAATGAATTAATTACTAATTCTCACGAATTGGACACCAATTGTCACGATATGCTAATCCGATGATAAGATCACGAATTCATGGCTTGATTTGAATTCAATGTCAAAACGATTGAAACTTTTGTTAAAAACATTTCAATTGCTTTTCATTCAATCATTTGTTTTGAGTGAAGTCTAAATCAAATTATCATTTCATGTCTTCTCATGTCTTAGATATGACTCATTGAATGTCAAGCCATGAATACCGACCACTCTATTGTCACTTCAGACGATTGTTTCCTTCAGACCTCTTGTGATCAGACATCAGATGATATAAAGCTCTCGAATGGCAATCAAATCGATTCCTTGTGTCAAGAATTGTGTGATATATCTATTGGAGACCAAAGTCTTAATGGTGTGAATGGAAGCGATTCACAAAACAATGGTTCAAACGGTTTGACCAATCATTCTGCAACTGATGCACCACTTTGTAAGACATGTGAAGAACTGGAATCACTGTTCTTCAACACCCACTGCACGGGTTGTCTGGAATTGGTTTCAGATATGGACACAAGTATTGGACAGTTGTTTGCAATTATGCGACAATGGGTTCCACAAACACAACAATCGATTGGACTATTGGTTCGGGAAGTGCTTCGAAGAGGTGCTCATATCGACGATAAGGACGAGTTGACTGATATGACTCTTTTGCACTATGTCTGCAAATCAGGGGCAAGAGGTGTGGGAGATGTGGACATGGCGTTGGAAACAGTCAAATATTTGGTGGAAGAATTCAATGCAGACATTGGGATCAGATGCCAGTGGACTGATATGTCAGCCATTCATTACGCCGTATATTTCGATGTCGGACCAGTTCTTCAGTACTTACTGGACGTAACGGAAGACCTATATATTGACGATCAGTGCCGAGACTTCGAGGGCGGAACGCCTTTACATATCGCGGCCTCTAATATGTGTTTGGATTCGGTTCGCATTCTTCTCAATAATGGCGCAAATATTCTATTTAAAGACGATTTGAACCGAACTCCTCTATTCTGTGTCCCCGAACCTACCCTTTCCTCAGACATCATGCCATCTGAGACCACATTTGAGATCTGTTGCCAATTGAAGAAGCTTTTAGAAGACGCGACTCTGGCCTGTATTCCGGGTGAAGGAATCGACACAAATGGACCTCAAACGGGAAAAGTAGTTCTTTTGGCTCTGGGACTGAGTTTAGGGGATCGGGTGGTCATAAATAATCAAAAGGTCGGGACATTGAGGTATTGCGGGAGCACTCAATTCGCGTCAGGCATTTGGGCCGGAGTTGAGCTCCTGGAACCGGACGGTAAGAATGATGGGACAGTCGGCGGAATCATTTACTTTCGGTTAGTTTTACAGACTTTTGTTTAATAAAATTTTTTCGACATTTAATGAATTGCTTTCATATCAACGAAAAGCTGTTCTCCAAAACACGGAATATTTGCTCCAATGTACAAAATATCGAAATTTGATGAAAATTACGGAAAAATATTGAAAGGAATGCTTATCCGTAACGTAAACCACCCGCGCGTTGATGTCTCTCACGTGACTCCCAGAGTAGAGACGGGTCTGTCGTCTCTCAAAACAAAAAGTATTAATTCTATGGACATATCAATTGGAAAAAGGGTTTTACTCAACGACAAAAGGGTCGGAACCGTTAGGTTTGTCGGAGAGACAGAGTTCGCTTCAGGTATGGAATCAGACATAAGTATTGAGTCGTCCATTGATTTGTCTTCATTTTTAGGCACTTTTATAGGCATTGAATTAACTAAAAATGTTGGCAAAAACGACGGTTCCGTTAATGGAATTCGATATTTCTATTGTAAACCTAATTATGGTATTTTCACCCCTTCTTCGCGAGTCCTTAGAGTATTGTTCAACGATTCCGACGACAATTGTTCTGATATGAGTCTAACGATAAGCCAGAGTTCAGTCGAGAACGAAGTCTTCAAAAGTCCCGAAAATTGCAAAAAATCATTGAATAAATCGATTGCAAATCAAAACAATTGTAACGACTCTTCACAACAGCCCAAGACGTGGCTCACAGTCGGTGTCAATGTCTTCATTAACAACAGTATTGGTGTTATCAGATATATAGGAGAGGTTGAGTCAGTGGGACCTGGAGTTTGGTTGGGTATGGATTATAATACGGTAACTGAGTTGCGATTGAAATAACAATTGTTTTGTGGAACAGGTGTTGAGCTGAGGTCAGCCACCGGTAAAAATGACGGCTCTATTAATGGGATTCGATATTTTCAATGTAAGCCCAATCACGGAATACTGGTTCGGCCGAAGAAGGTGTCGGTGCGGGGCATAAATGGGGCAAAACTTCTGACCAATAATATAATACAAAAGTATTGAACAGAACTTTCTCTTAAAAATGATTGAAATCTTCTGTGATATGAATTGATATTAATATAACGATTGCATTCAAAACCTATTCCTCGAAACATATTTTCTTAATATAATTGACTATTTTTTTGTGTTTTAATTCAATATATTGTTTAATAATTTATATATTTTTCAAACAAATGCTATTTTTATATATTTTTAATTTTCAGCTTTTATTTAATGAAATTTTAAACAAAAATGTTTTACAAATGAATTACAAAAACATTTGAATTATTTTTTTAGTTTTTAATAGACGTCAAACAAGTGAATAGATTTTGAGAATTTTATATTTAATTTAATTTAATTCAAATCAAATGTAACACAAACTCAACGAATGAGAAATGAATTTTAAAATTAAATAAAATTTTACAAAAATTATATTTTGAGTAATAATTGTGCGAAACATTAAATAATAATTTGTCTTAAATTTTTGAATTGATTTGACTTTTCATTAATAAATTAAGTCATGAAAATTGAGTGCAAAATAAATGTCAAAAATTGGTAAAAATGAGAAATAATAGACATTTGAGTCAAACATTGAGATGTGTTTCAAAAGAAATAATTTGTGAAAAATTATATAAATTAAAAATTGATTATTAATTAAAATTGTATATAAAAAACGACTAGAATTTGAAGAATTAAATAGAATTAAACGTTAAATAATGAACTCATTCAACAGTTAAGACAACAATAAAGTAAACAATTATAAAGTTTTTGAACTTTGTTTCAAATTCAGAGAAATTCTTATAATATTTGAATTATAAAAACGATTGAAAAATACTTTTTGTTACAAATCATACAAAAAACTTTGTATTTCGTTATTTTGTTTGTAAATTCGTGTGAAATATCTGTGATTTTGGACTCAATTATAAGTACAGATAAATAGAAAAGTTGAGGCAATCATAAGAAACACATTATTTAAATATATTTTCATAAAATCTTTTGTAAAACTAATTCATACCAAAAGGTATTCGTTTTGTTATAAAGTCAATCACAAGAGAGTATTCGGTTTAGTCCTGAGAGCACTGTTCGAAGAGCTGTTCCAATAGCTCTCTCGAAGAGCCCTCAGAGCCTGTTGTCCATTATTACTGATAAGTGGCGCCAATTTTTCGGTAAATTTATAGTAATTTCGTTCCAATTCTTTTTGGTATTCCTTCTGATCGGTTCCAATCAAAGCCCTGTTCTTTCTGAGAGCGTCGCCGCACCTGTAGATGGAATTCATTTTTAAAATTTGATTTAACCCAAAGTCAAATAAGTCTTACTTTCGACAAAAATCTTTGAAACAAGATTTGAGTTTATTCTGAAGAGGCGAAGGAGGCCTCTGTTGAGGGGGTCGAGCGCCTGACTCTGAAAGGAACACAGCGGCCACTTCAAAGGGACCCTGATTTACGGTCGTTCCCACACACCCCTGAAGAACCATTTGAAGTATCTTCGAGTCAATTGGCTCCTGGTATGTGGCGGTCGCCAACTCTGTTGTCTTCTTCTGTATGTCTTCGATCGCGACCTCAATTGGAGTCAAAACAACCTAAACATAAAAATAACTTTTACTTCAAAACCCAATTCAAGTCCTATTAGCCATACCTGTTGTCTGTCTTGAACGAGGACTCGGGTCTTGACATAAGGGAATGAGTTGGCTGTCGTCACTATAGTCTTTCGTTTGTACTGCTCGTGCAGATCCCCGTGCGCTCTGCCATCCATTGTGAATGGCGTCGAAAATATGAATCTCTCTTTAATTAACACATTTTTCAACAAATTATTAAACATTTTTCGATCGAAGTTATCATTAGTTTTACTTATGTTATAATTCTTTTCAAAGTACGTCTGTCTGGCCTCCAGTTCCCACGAGTCAAAGTATGGCTCGACATATGTTATTTGAATGTATGCTAAATAGTATCAAAAGTTCAATAAATGTTTGAATGTATTGAAAAAGGAATACCTTTTTCGGGATTCAATTTGTTTATGTCCACAGGATTTGAGTCTTTAATCATTTCGAGGAATTCTTCGCCGAATTGTTCCAAATAAAAGTTTTCGAGTCTATGAGATATTTCTGGTAGTTTTGTAAGAGAGGGCTCTTTATATACAAACTCCTCTCTGTCCAAATCACCGAACTTTGGGCCATAAAAGCCAACTCTGAAGTAAGTGCCGAAAACCCTTTTACCGGTTTGTTGTTCTATTTTGATGAACGCCTCCTGAAGTTTGCCATGAATTGTGGCCAACTTCTTGTAGTCGTGATGTGCTTCGGCTATAGGAATGAGAAGTTTGTAGACCTCATTAAGCGCTTCATACATCCCGGCGCCATTGAAGCAAATGGCAGCCGATTCTAAGAGGTTGACGAGTCCTCCTTCACTGAATGACTTGCCGGTGAAGAGACCATCTTTGTTATCGATGGGCACTTCATTTGAGACCAAACTTTCCTCCAAAATATTTGATGATATCTTTTGAAACGCAACACAACTGACCGGAAGGTATGATTTGCTTTCAAACAGATGAAGGTATTCACAAACAAGAGCTGCCGAATGAATGAAACAGTGGGCGCCCTCCGCGTGATTGCCTCTATTGGTATGAGATGTCGACATATTCTGAAGCCAAGTCAACCGAAGGTCAGGCGAGTTCTGGTATCCCTTCGCTATTCTATACATCAAATCCAAAAGCATTTCCGGATCTTCTTTGTATTCCTTCATTTTGATGGTATCCGAAAGAATCATATGAAGGTTGAACACCAATTCCTGGACCTGTTATGGGATGGCAGATAAGACATGAGCTGAAATTGAATAAATTTGTACAAAACCTGTTCCGGAAAATTTGATTCTTGCATATCGGCATCGATTACGGCATACACTAAAATGGTTTTAAGCGAACGGCGCAAATATGGCTCATTGAAGGACTTTGAGGTCCCGACCAAATGACTCAAAGACATCGTGACTTGCATTTTGATTTTGGCGAATGTCTGCGCCGTTGTATAGTTCTGGCGCATCAATGTGTAGAGAGAGGCGGCTGACTGTGCTCTGACCAAACCAACAGATGAAGAGCAGTGACGAAGTAATTGAAGGCAAAGATCGGCACAAAACTCGACATCAAATGCCTCTTCGAATACGATTTGAGGGAACTTAAGAGTAAGTGATCTCTGAGTCGCGAATAGGTTTTGCAATACAAGAGTGCTTTGACTTAGAGATAATGAATGCAAAACTATTTGCAATATATTTCCTAAAAGTTCTTTGCTTTGAGTCATATTTTGTTCGGAATCACATTCTGAATGATTGACCAGAATTTGCGTCACTTTTTCGATGGCATCCAAAACGACAAGATTTAGTTCAGTGGAGAGAATTCCCTCCAAAACAGATTCCGTTTCGTAATCCAGTTTTTGTCTCTCCATTTGGTTTGCATTACTGTTATATCGGTTGAGGTTATGGTCTTTACGCCATCGCAACGAATCTGAATGTGAAAAACTCTGCGAAGACTGAGGAGGGTTTCTATCACGTCGACGAAGAATGAGTTCTCGTCGAGCACTTCCCAACCCAAGTATCGCATCTTCTAATTTGGATTTGATGTCAAATGGCTTTTTGAATGTCGAAAGACTCGCTTTTTTGATAGACTTCAGACCTTTGTATTCAAAACAGGAAACACATGTCTTCAGCACTTCAAGCAATTGATAGATTCGATGGAAAGGCATTTCACTTAAATATCGGTAAAGAATTCTTTGGTTTCCATTCTTCAAAACCCATAGAAAACAGATTAACAAATGTTTAGTCGTGTCTTCTCTCAGAGGCCATCTTCGGGGTTCGTAACTTTCCTCTTCAGGACGAGTGAAAACACCCGAACCTGCGATAGCCATCGCAACCGATTGATTGAGTGGAGTATTCAAAGGACTGTTCAAGTCTTCTAAATCACTATTGCTATTAAGAACTATTGGACGCCTTTTTTCGTCTGTTTTCTTAAGTGTATTATAAGCCGAAGAAGTTCTGGAATCAGTCTTAAAGATGTCGTCTGTTTTCCAATCATATAATTGTGGAAAAGCGTCCAAAACTATAGAGATTAACGGAAAATAAAGTGAAGCTATTCTTGACTTCACTTCAGGTTCAGCTCCATATCGACAGTCAAAGTCATGGGATGTCATTAATCCTCTTTAAAGATAAGAAAAATTAGAATTTATTTCAAAATAATTCAAATCAATGCAAACCTAATCAGATTGACGGCCTTCGAGTGAATAGAACTCGAGTTCATCTCTAATGCTATAAACAAACAAATGATTAATTTTTATATTAATAAAGATCTCAATTCAATACCTAATGACAGACACGAGAAGACGATTCCCGACAGGAAATGTTGGCGCCGGTAGTCATCAGTCAGTTCACAATAGATACTGATTCTATCCAATAGAGAGGTCAGAGTTCTGTCCAAAGGTGAGAAAAGGGGGTTTTGAGTCCATGATTGAGGCAATGATGTAGGAGTCGGTGCTGTTGGAAAGGCAGGCGTTGCGAACGGAAGGTTCAGAGCAATGAAGTGTTCATGAGCTGAGACAATGCGAAGGAAGTCCAGTCTCAACAGAAACGAATAGTTTGTCGAAGTTTCGGATTTGAATTGAATATTATTAGACATTTGCTTGAAGTAAATTCGGATCAAATTGAAGACATAATACCTGTCCAAAAGGGACAGTAAGTCTCTAATGAAGAAAGCGATCGAATTATTCAATGAGTGAATAATTTTCAAATCTTTGAGCTCTCGATTCAAACGGTTAATGATATCAGAAGTAATCAAATTCACTAATGATATGATGTCATCAATAAATTGTTTGGCGAACCGTTCCCTTCGAGGGCTGTGAAGAAGACCACAAACGGCCAAATGCTCACAAATGCTCTTCACTATTATATCGAAGAAAAAGCCGGCGTTTGAGAGGGCAGTGTCACGACTGGTTCCACTCGATACCAACCATTGAAGAAGGAGTTCCTCATGAAATAGCTTCTGGTGATTGATAACCATTCCGTTTTTGGTCGAATATAACATATTTTCAGATAAATATTGAGCAGAGGTTTGCGGGGAGCGAACACTGTTAGCTCTGTCCAGTCCTCTATTCAAAGGGAATGGCGAGTCATTTAAGACACCGATCGGAACGTCAGGATTGCTATTACTTCGGATGTGATGCGAAGGACTCAAATTGGAATTAAGTTCTTGAGCGACGAAACCATTGCATCCGTTATCAGAATTGGTTTTGTTGAGCAGACATTGAGGTAAGGCCTGAGTGGGAGGTAAGGCCTGAGGGGGTGGAAATATGACCTGAAATCGAATAAATGTCGACAATATTCCGGTTCGGATGTCATTGTATTCGGCATACAAAGTGTGGTTTATTTTGTCGACAATCGAAGCGATTGACTCGAAAACCGATTGAGAAATATTGAGGATTTGATTGCCGTTAATAACCGGCGGTCGGACTAAGAGTCGGATCAATCGATTCAATACAATGGGTGCGAATTTGACGAGTGGTTCGATTTGAGCGCTCGATATCGAAAGAATACTTGTTTTGAACTCATTCTCAATGTTTGGCAAAACTCTTTGAGAAATATTTTGTTCGTCGATGGCTGTCGACAAGTGAAGGAAATGGTCTAAATGTATGTCCTGTGCATAAACACTGGAAACCGCTTCGACAGAAACATTGAAAACGCCCTTATGATTGTCGACCCATTTTGTGTTTGGTATTTGTATGGAAGGGGTCAAAAAGGAATAACTGGCCGGAGGTTTGTCCATCATCACAGGCAGACAGTAAGACCCGGTCTGAAGTCTGCCGTCTCTGTAGAGCGGAATCCAAGTATAGCCCAGTATTTCATTCAACGTCTGTTCCGACTGTTTTGGCTTCGCGTGAATGTGGAAGAATGTGAACATTATGTGTGTCTGTTCCGACATCTTCGACGGGATCTTCACTTTGATCTCGTCGTTGAAATTCGGATATTTGTTGTGATAGTTGACCGAAGTATACGTTTCTGATGCAAACTCAGGACAACTCGACTTTCCGAAGATGACCGGAAGAGCACTATTATTGTCGTGAGATTCGAATGTTAGGTACAATTGAGACAATATAAGCACAGGTATGCATACCTATAATCGTCTTCATTGTTCAAGACCTGCACCCTGATAGCTATATTCCTTGCCGACCCCTGTCTGTTAGTGAAGTTCAGGTTCTTTGGGTAAATGTAGAGAAGGTTTCGGTAGACGTAATGCGGATAATAGACATCTTTTGAGGGAAACTCCAGCATGTCTTTAATAGGCCTTCCCTTGTCGTCGGGAAAGGGGTGTATTTTAACCAATTCAGGAGTTAAACAATATTTAGGATAGTGTTCAGGAAAGGGAGAAATATCTATTTTGAGAACACCGGGAATGCATTTGAGACGCTTGAGTGTAGACGTCGGACGCTTCAGATCCAATAGGTATTTATAGAGGTCTTCGTCAGTGAGTCTATCGTTGTCCTAAACATTGACAATATGTTAATGAAAGCAAACAATCACTCAATCAATGACTCACTTGTTTGAAAAAGCTATTTATAGTGAGGGTCACCGCATGGAAGCTATTCATGGCTTCGGCCAACTCTTCGGCAGTAAAACTACGTCTTCTGTCAGTCTTTTGTCTTTCAAGTGAACCCTTCCGGTTAAGAGAACCGGAATCATTGCATCGCTTCTTAATACTGTCCAAACTATGACAACTGCCTTTGTTTTCTCCCGAATCACTTTCAGTACTGCCGTTCTGGCCATTGGTATCATTAGATCCCATTCCACTGAACACATCCAATAAATAGACTGCAGTCCAGGCGAAAGGCATTCTATATTTGCCGAGTCGTTCACAATATAGAGCGGCGTTTGTCTTCAACTTTTCCCGATTCTTCTCGTCCTTCATATAGGGTTCAGCGCATTCATTGACGTCTCCCTGAAGTACTTTTTCGAGTTTTATGACCAAAAACAAATCACTTGAGGGGTAAGTAATGTTGAAAACACAGGAACGGCTTAGGGTTGAGACGTCTTGGTATTGAATATGAGTTGAAAGAAGTCTTTTAAGAGAATCCGGATTCAAATCAAAATAAAAATTTTCGGATAATTTCTTCTTCTCTTTGGCATCATATAAGGCAAGGGATGCAAAGATGGGCTCTATTTCGAGCTCTAGTTTCAAAGAAAGGCACTTTACGACAACCTTATGTCGATGTGGTTCAGAGGGAGGAGGAATGGGTGGACGCAATTCGATTAAGTCTTCTTCTTCTTGAAGGGGGTATAACGCGAAAAGAGTTGGATGTCTTCCCTCTTGTCGTCGCATTTCATTGATTCGATCCAATTGATCGCATCCGATGTCATCCAATAGGCCAGGGATTAGAGGGTCTGACTGTGAGTTCCGTAAATGAAATATAGAACTGCTTGTCTTCGACCCCCGAATACCACAGTTTGAATGCAAACTATGAGTTCTTTCGAGGTTTTTAGAATTTCGCGGCGAATCGATGAAATGCCAACTGGAACGGGAGGAACGGGAGTTCGCACAGTCATATACACTTCCGCGAGGGGTCGTGTCTTTTGATGTCAAAGTACTTGAAGTTGGAGTGAATTCACTCAAAACCGACTGTCGGTTCGAGGGAGGGGTTGTCGAGCCTTCAGATGTGTCTTCATCTGAAGCCAGGGGTGGTCTTAAATATGGCGGCAAATCACTTATCTTTGATTGTGGTCGCGATGTCTGACATGATGTGGTTTGAGAGGAATAGAGAACTGGAGTTCTTTCTTGAGATGTGTCACAAAAACCATTTTCAGTGCTATTATTGATCTCGAAATCGATTTCATATTCTTGTCGTTCAATTGTCTTCGTTTGAGCCACTCTTTCAACACTTCTGTCATTCAATTGAACGCATTGTTCATATCTATAGATCAGACCAAAGATTGAATATTGAAATCAAAGGCAAAGGTATTGAAGACTCACTTCTTGTTAACGACAATCCAATTAGAAGTATAGCATTGAAGACATTGATTGATGTGAGGGTTCTCTTGAGCGCTGACATCATCGAAGTCAGGGATAATTGGTTTTGTTGTTGAGATAACTCTTTGGCAGACATTAACCTCAATGTCATCGACAGGAAATACAAGCAATGACTTCAACGGATCACTACTAATGACAGATGAGTTAGAGATGAGGAACTCTTCGATATCTATTGGTTCGATCACTTCATTCAACGGCACCTTCAATGACAATCATTAAGACATGGATCAAAAGCAACAAACGATGTCTTACTTCACAAAAACAACCCAAAGAACTGTTTGGACGACTGTTTGCCATATATTTGGGAAGTGTTTTAGCGATCTTTTGTCGAATGGATTCATTTGACTCTCTTTTGGACCGAAAGACAACAGAAAGCAATGAATGGATGAAAACATCAATCAATACATACTTTAATAATTTGTTGGCAAAAGATCTTCTGGTAATCATTGTGTGAATGTATGGTTAATGTCATCAACACTTTCAATGTAAACCAAACTCTCTTTTCCTCTCAAATCAACAAAATTTTTTACACGTTTTGTAATATCAAAAAAGCCGTCAAAAGTGACCACAAATAATGTCTTCAAACGATAAGGAAATGAATTGCAATTCAATGCAAAACTCAATTGAAATCCAAATGAAATAACATTTCTTTTGCGACAATATTTGTGAATCACTTTTACATCCAATGACTCATTGAGTGTTTGGGAGGAAAAGAATTTGTTTTGAAATCAAATTTAATTATTGTTTGAATTGTTTTCTGTCGTCAAATCATAGCATTAATCCATTCATACATTCAATGCAAACTTATATACAATTTGTGAAAGAAATAAATATATATTTTGAGCGAAAGCAATGAAAACGTGAATAAGAGTTAACTATAATAATAAACATTAATTAATAGTGTTTTGCCTTTTGATGATGTCTTACACCTGTTTTTGAGGGGATTTTTGTTGTTAAAGCCATTATATTTCACGACTTTTTCGTGATATTTGTTTTGAAAGAAAAACATAATTAAAAACAAAATTAATATTCATTTCATTTATGTTTGTCTCAAAAGTTGTTTCAAAACATCAAAAACGATATGAAAAATGTTTTTGTAAACAATAGACGAAAGTCTCGAATGACTTAACTATAGATAACTTGGGATCAAATTAACGACAATTTGTGTCCAATTTAATGCAAAACAATAAATATTATCAATACTTGTCGGCCGTCAAAGGGATGCCATTCTTCGACACAATTGATCTCTATTTAAGGCGTTGCAAACGATATGACTTTCCGTATGAATACATTCAATACAATCAATACATTTAATAACAAAAACTTTTTCATTCATTTCATTAGTAATTAACAAAACATTAATTGTTTGTATATTTTGTTTGCATTTCAGTCGTCGACGACTTTTCCTCATTATTATCATTATATGTCTTATTCTTTACACAATTCCCGTCATATTTCATAAGCTTTGGACCAAATCTCCCATATTTTCAGGTATTATACACTCTATGGACAAAAGACATTATAATGTGAGACAATTGTTTCGTACAATAGATCCCAACATTGAATGTATTGAACGATTCATTCGTCCGTTTGTTATTGAAGACCAAAATTTTGATTCAAAGATACAAAAAAGTTATGAAATCAATGAAAATATTAAACAATTTTTGCCTTTTGTCGGAAACGGAAAGTTTGCCATAAATGTTGAAAACAGTGGAAATAGTTTTCAGATATTGGGTAATCGAGCCCTAGATATAGCCCTTCCCTTCCATCCCATTGTCGACATCGACTATTTTGGTGCCATTTCTCGCCGTAAGAACTCTTTGATTATTATTGTTTTGATAAGTCTTTACGAAATGATTATTTCAGACGCGAATGTCATTCGTTTCAAAGATGGTATCGTCAATAGGTTTACGTGTTTTGATTATCTTAAGAAAACCGCTTCAATTAAACAAACATTTTATGCCCATCGACTCATACCTGCGCTCTTCGTCCAAGAGATTCGGATAACAAATCCTTCCGTGAGTTTGGCTTTAAATGAAATGTCATTTTTTAGTAATTGTTTGTTTGAATGAATGAATGGAAAGGATGTGCCGCTTATCATCAAATTGCACCGAAAGGGATGGACGGGTAGTTCGGATGTAAAGTCTCAATCAATGCATGTCTCTAATAAAGAACAAAAGGATTACACACTTCTTGTGACTCAGTTTGAATCGCAACTGAGCCGAAGTCAAGTGAGATCTGTGGCCATCGCTTACTCACAAGTGTTGGACACAATAGAAGTGAACAGCCATTCCCAACAGACACTACTTGTGCACACTTTCATCAATTATACGACTCCGACCTCAGTGTCAAAAATCGCCGCCAAAGTGCCTGAACTGAAATTATCTGTTCGTGAAATCGCCAAAAAAGTCTTAGAGATGTCATCGAATGCACTGGAAAGGTATCACTCGGAGATGTGGCAACACCTATGGAGCAGTGGTTTCGGTATAAGCTATTCTAAAGCGCCCAACACTTTGAACGGCGACCAAATCAATGCAACTCTTTATTACTTGTTATCACAAAAAACTTCGTTTCCATTCGATAGCGATTTAATAAATTTCAATGATTTTGAACAAATGTTGTCCAACAGTAAAGCACTTGTGCTCACCCCTGACCGCTGTTATACCGGCCACTCGACTCTACTGGCGTCGACGTTGTGGTCAAAATTGGACACTTTGAGTGATGTGAACAAAATCGCCTCTTTATGGCTGATGACCCTTGAGAAACAGGGGTGCGAACACTTGATTAGTGGTGGCGCTCAGGGGGTTATGCAGGCAATGATCTTATCGTTGTCTTCACTTCTATTCACTTCAAAGCACCTGGAGTTCAATACTCGTCCAAACGATTTACATAGAAATTATTACATCCGAAGAGTTATTTACGGCAACGGAAGCTTAATCAACATAACGGCATCCCTGGCCGACAACAACAAGGCACTCATTTTTGTCTCATTGGATAAGAGCAGTGAAAGCAAACACTTCTATGCCTGTGATGCCGGATGTCTGGACCCACCGGTCAGGTATTGATTGGACAGTCGTTAAACTAAAACAAATGTTTGATTTGTTTTAAATTTTCTTCAAAAAACAGTTTGAGTTTTATTCCCAAAGAATTCCCGGTCAAACAAACAGATCCAATGACTGCCATCCTATACATCACGACAGACGAACAGCACATCAAAGAACTCAAACACACCATACATGTAAAGGAGGTGAATGAGGCGCCGGCACACGAGCACCAGACCATTGTATTGCATAAATACGGGCACAGTTTGGGTGGTTTGCCGACAATGTTCTGGATTTCGATTGTCTTTCTTATTGTTATTTTTCATATATTTTTGGGAAAACTTATTTACAACGAATACTGTGGCTCTGGAACTGCTAACGTGCCTTACGAGCGACACAGACAGGGCCGGTATGCCATGTAGTCCTCATCTCAAAACAAACACTTGTCAATAATTTATACTAATTGGTGACTAAATGCAAAACTAGTCTATTATTTGTAAATATTTTGTTTTGTTTTTATTAAAATTGATTTTAAATAACAAATAAATTGCAAATAATTTTCGAAAATTATTTTTATTTTATTTTATGTTAAATAAATAATTGTTTGAAAATACAAACATTTTGTCATTCAATATAAGTATAAATCTATTATTCATTAAAATTGTGTTCTATTCGTTCGGTCAATAGTTTCGTAAAAAATTCAAATAAAAATTAATACAATAAATGGGAATGTGTTTGAGTTTTGGTAAAAATCATAAATAAAATCATATTTATGTACAAAATTAGGGTTCAGTTAAAATGCAAATCAATTTCGTTAAAAACCTATCAATTCTAATGACATATAAGATATGAGATTAAAATTATTGACTAAAAAACAAATGAATTTTGATATTAATTATCACTTTTTGAAGACGTTAGACGTCGTCGATATATTCAGGCGAGGGGTCGGTGTTAGACCGCCAGCGCCAGAGGTTTATTGTGTTATCAGAAGAAGCGGTGAAAACAAGGCTTGAATTCGTGTCAATGGAGTTAATAGCAGATGAATGGGCTTTAATGTCACCCAATGGTTGACAACTTTCCGTTGACCACAGTTTCATTTGTCCACTTCTGCAGCCACTGACCAATGTATTGCTGTTCGGCATTGTGTTCAAAGACAGCACCCAATCCTTGTGACAGTTGTTGAGCGAATGAATCATTCGTTGGTTCTGAAGATCCCATTTCTTGATACAGCCGTCTCTGGAACCGGAGAACAGGAAATCACCGCTAATTTTGAGGGCTTCGATGCCGTCATAGTGTGGGGGCTTTAGACTCATCTTTGGGTTGTGTATACCTCCCACTCCTTCCATCATTTCAAACACTTTTATGTAATGATCTTTAGAACCGGTAATGACTAAATTGACATCAACTCCGGCCTCTTCGACGGCCAGACACATGATGTCTGCCTTGTGGCCAGTATTTAATTTTCCGATACAATGAAACCTGAAAATTGAGTTCTGTTTGAAACACAAATCCAATGCAAATGACAATAAAATTCAATACATTCTCAGATCCCAAACCCGTACGATTCGGGAACAGGTGCTGAATAGACTGGTCCCATAAGTACTCAATTGGACGTCAAGGATAGGCGCCTCTCCCGGCGCTAATTCAAGTTTAGCTGCATTTAGATTCGTTGCGACACTATTACTGACTAAACCCGAAGAGCTTTGGATTCAATGAAACGATTAATTGGTTTATAATTTGTCATAAACTCAAGAAATGAGTCAATACTTAAGTGTTTTTATACAACGGGTTGGACTACTTCTCGGGTCCCACACTTTGATGAATGATTTGGAAGCAGAAAACGCGAGTCTATTGTATTCATTATACCGGACCACTTGGACAGAGTCCGGGTGATCGCAGATCGATTGGATCTCTTGACCCGTTTGCAAATCCCATATTTTGAGCGAACAGTCTATAAGACAATCAAACACTCAATCAATTCTATGATTCAGTTGTCGTTTAAATCACTTTTATTACCCTTAGACCCACTGAAGAGAACTTCGTTTGTGGCGACAACACTGAGCACAGGTCTGGTGTGTCCTTCTGTATGTCATTAAGAAATAAAGCATTTAATGATTTGTTAAAATGAATTCAAAATTAAATCTTCAATTAATTAAAGAATTTCAAAGAATAGGAAAACATTTAATGCCATGTCATGCCTTTCCATGTCTTCCCACTCAGTCTTATTCAACAATTGAATTAAAATTTATAATTAAATCATTTTTAAGTCTCAAAAAAACCCTTACCGGCAGTGTGTGTGCACACAAGTGGTGCACTTTTTTCATTCCTTCCCGAAAAAGGAACTATATTTCCAGCTCTGAAACAGATTTGGAGAAAATTTTATATAAATTTTAATAATTATTTCGAAAGCAAAGAATAAGTGAATTTAGGGACAAACCTATCGATATTTATCTGATTGTTAGTTATGGACCCATTTGTTAGTCTGGAAAAGACATTTTCGTCGCGATTCCGTCTCTGGACAGAAGGAGAGACAGGAGGTGTTGTCTCACTACTTATATCCCTGTTTTAAAGTTTTAACATTTGTTTAGTTAAGAATTTGTGTGAGTTTTGAATATTCTTTAGGAATAAAAACTATTGTAATATTAATTGCATTAAAATTATGTGAATTTTATTAAAACAAAACCAAAGCCAGTATTGAATTATTGAGGGGTTGTTGGAAAGGAAGGTTAGGCGACAATAAGCGTGGATTCGGTCAAATGTCTTACTGTGATAACTGTCGGCAATAAACGATGGGTTGATTAGAGATTGAATTTCCTGAGGAAGAGAGCGTTGCGGTTCGCAAACGACGAGTGCTCGGGTCGGACAGAATGGGCAGTCGTTCATATGTTTTGCGTTTGAAAGAAGGAGAGTAAAAGAGTTTGGATTTGGGGGAGAAATAGAGAGAATCCCTGAATAGCACAGAATAAATGTGTACAACATTTAGCACTTGTTTTATAAGTGTTTTCAATTGCATAACAAAATCGACAAATAATTCAAAAACAAATTCAAATCAATTAAAAAAACTAAAAAATGAAAACTTTGTAAATAAAGTCAATAAAACTTTCGCTTCAAATAATAAAAGCAAAATAACATTAAATTAATGAATATTTCATTTATATATTTAATAAAATATTTGATAATAACATAAGACATGCATTAAAAATAAATAGATTTTTATTCGATATATTATTCTTAAAAAATTAAAACAAATAATAATTGTTTATTAAAAAAAAATTCAAAAATTATATGAAATTATAAAATACATAAAAAACAAAATGAATTGAAAATAAAATCAAATAAAGTCTTACTTCAAAGACGGCGCGCTTGGGATCCGTTGGAGATCTGATTCTTCGGTTTGAATGTTTGGCGCAATTAAGCTCTTTGTCATCACATCGTTATTGCAATTGTTCTTCTGTTCGATAGCCATCGAAGTCTCGAAAAGCAATTCCAGTGGCGTTCGTGTCGTTCGACGCGCCTTCTCTTTGGATGGAGTACTCGATCGGTTAGACTGAGGAATGGCTGGTATTATGAATTGATCGAAATCTGAAACGAATTTATTTTGAATATCGACATCGAATTTGTCGTCTTCGGGCTCCTGACTGTCGGTTTCAATGAATGTCGTGTCCAACACATGTTGAAGGAGTTGTTCCTGAAGAAGACTAGTGTCCGCAACCTGTTTATACTTCATCTCAATCTCTTTCTTCTCCTCCTCTCTGAGTGTGGCTAACATTGACTGATTGATAGCCATTGCCAACACTTTGCCGAATAGGTATTTAATCTCATCGAAGTTGAGGAATCCGATGGTCTGGTGGACGTCCGTCACATCACTGTCCGCGTCCTCTATCTGGACAATAGTCGACTGCAACTCATCGATGGTTTCATTAATAAACTTCAAGTTCTCTTCAATAGATTCGATCTCTTCTCGAATAACTCGGATTTCATAGTCGTCTTTACCCGTTCTGATGGCTGTCTCCAACTTCTTGTTAATCCTGTCCAACGATCGACTCAATTGCTGCCTCTGTTGGATATACCGTTCCATCGCATTCTCGTGAAGATTGACATTTTTCTTACTCATAACCAGTTTATTTATATCCGTTTCCAACTTTTGCCATTTATTCTTCGCGGCCACAGGAGAGAACGGCAGTGGAGGTCGTCCTCTGACATTCCCGTTGGGCACACGACCGGCCACTTTGTCGCTCATAGGTTTGATTCGTCTCTTATAAGCATTTATTTCTTCGTCTTTACGTCTCAAAAGACTTTTAAAGCGATTGCTCTCGACTTCAAGACTTCTTATTTTGATATCTTTCTGTCGTTCCTGTTTTGAGAGTTGAGATATCTTCTTATTGTGTCTGATCTCCGATTCTCTATGTTTTTGCGTTTCCTCTTTCATTTTGGCCAAAGTCCTGACCTTTACTTTCTTCAGTTCCATCACTTCTGTCCTCAATTGTCTCATTTGGTTTTCATTAACACTTTGGTTACGCATTGCCTGCGAGTGCTCTCGTTTGGCGGCCTGTAGTTTCTTCATCTCTGTCTGCAAACTATTCAACTTCTTCTCGTAGTCTTCCCTAACCTTCTTGGCCTTATCCTTGTCCTGAGACCCGAATGAATTCAATTTTGCCAAAACATTGTCTCTTTCCGATTCAGTCTCTGATATCTTGTTCTGGAGTTGAGACAACTTGTCCTCGTAGTGAACACGCATTGAATTCATCCGTTTTTGACTCTTTTCCAATTCAAGGATCAGTTTCTCCTTCAGTGTTATCTCGGACATAACGTCCATTAGTTCGTTCTCCGCCTTATTCATAGCCTGTTGTACATCCATTTCCTCTGCTACGGAATCGCCACTTTCTTCTGATTCGTCAGAATCGACATCACTTTCTTCTTGTTCTTCATTATCTCCATTCAAACCTTCATTCGACGCCTCATTGGCATCAATATCATTGCCATTATCGTCGGGAACGCTATCCCTTCGAAGCGAACGTTTCCTAACTCTTGATAATTTTTTCAGTTTTTCGACCCCTCTCTTGGCCTCGACTATCACTTCATATGTGGACATCTCATCATTGGCTCCGGTGTCATAACCGCCAGACGTGGCAACCGCTCCGCTATAAGGACTCATAGAAAGTCTTTGGCAATAATTTCGTTGATTTTGTTTTCTTAATACAGAACACATTTCCTCCATTTCCATCAGTTTTGTTCTCAAGTTTTCAATTTCACTCATGTATTGCTTAACTATATTCGTAACGTCGGGTTTATCTCCCGATCCCATAGAGGTCACCCAATTGCCGCACTCCCTCTCGACCAATAGTTCTGTATTTCTTGTGGTGAGCCTTTCATTGGTCTCTTGAAGCGCCTTAACTCTAGTCCTAAGATTCGTGACCTCTCTGTTCAACATTGTGTTCTCGTGGAACATATCATTCACTTCTTCTGTTCCGTCGGCGCCTATAAGTCGTTTCCCCTGTTTATACTCTTGTATCTCAATCTGCAATTGTTGTATCTCTCGGCGCAGGGCTACTATGGTCTGACTGGACTTGTCCTGATTGGCGGTCACTTTGTTCTTAATATTCTTCGCTCTGTTGGCATATCTCAAGGTATTCAACGTTTCCATAAAATCCTTTAAAAACAAAATCGAAATCAGATTTAAATAAAGTGGAATCGAATGGAAGACTCAATGCCTTACTCTATCGCTAGGACTGACGCAAGCGATCATTAATGTCATAGAATTGCCGCCTAAGGAGTCCTGAAGAAGTCGTGTGAGCTTTGAGTCTCTGTACGGCACATGAGTGGCTCTCTTGGCCTTATCACCCAAAGCCGAGATAACGTTCCCCAACGCCAACAGACCTGAATTAATAGAAATGCCCTCTCGAGCCCTTTCACCGGTAGCGCCGGTCCGTTTCAGTCGCTCACTTCCGGCTAAGTCCACGAAATGGAATTTTGCGGACAATGTCTCGAATTCTTGAGGACCAAAATCTGTGTTTATTTCTTCATTTATATCATCGTCTAATCCTTTATCAATTGGTGTCACTCTATGTTGTTTGACATGAAGGGTGAAGATTGCGTGGGAACGGGAAGACTGAGCGTTCATTTGTGTGGAAGCAGTGGTTCGGGAAAGGGCTCCCATTTTCAGACATTGAAGAGTCTCTTCCATACTCTGAACCGGTCTTACGGTCACACCGTTTATATATATCCCTCCATTAGAGTCTTCATGTATTTTGATCTGTGAATGCTTTGAGCGCTCGTCAGACAAGAGGTCATTAATGTCTTCGTTATAGAGTTCGAGGAACTGAGCGGTCACTTTGAACTCAGGGATCGGTTCGTTTCGGTCCGTGGCTTGTCTTTGGCGCTCATGTATACCATGGAAGAGGTGTTCAACTGCTCGGGGAATAATACCCTTTTCATAATGGGCTGATCCGATGTCAAAACCTGTTCCCATCGAATAGGTCTTTCCTGAGCCGGTCTGTCCATAGGCCAGAACAGTGGCGTTATATCCGTCAAAACAACTGAAACACAAATCAAAGACAATCAATGGTTTCAACAGATAATACACTTCTTCCTCATTACCCGTCAATCAATTTTTTGACACAATCTTCATAAATGGACTCTTGATTTGAATGCAAATCAAAGACGTGATCAAAAGTGAAGGCCTTGTCTGCCCCGAGCCATACCTGTGGCTCATTCGGTGTCACTCGAGTGCATGTCTTACATAAATCTATGACTTCTTTGGGAAGTTGTGGTCGAATCCTGTCGTCGGACACAAAAGCCAATTAAGACATCAAATGGGTTTCAGTTGTATTATCTCATACCTGACCGCAACCCTCACGTTGTTCTCCTCTTCCATGTCTTCGTCTTCACACAATTGGCACCAATTGATGACAAATGAATCGTTTGTTTACAAAACACTTTCAAAACTAATTACTCTTTATTTGTGGCAAACATTCAAATAATAATTCATTTGTTTCACAATTTTTGTTATTGTTATCCATAACTAAAATATAAATATAATTAAAATTATTTAAAAACAAATAAAATATCAATAAATGGATAACATTTGAAGACAGGAATCAAATGCAAGACATTTCATGTGAATTCAACTCTAACTCAAACTCAACTGAAGTCCAAATGACGACAAACACAGCAAACACTCAATGCATTCAACACTCACTTCAATGCTTCCAATCATTAATAGAGAGACTCATTTCATACTATATTTGGCGGACTTTTTATTTATTATTATTATTACTGTTATTTCAATTTGTCCTTGTCTTCAATTTATGACTTTTTTTCATTCAATACTAATATTTCCTACCTTTCCTACTTTCCTACCTTTCCTTCTGTTAAAGGCAATACTGATTTCATAACTATTATTAAAACTATACTTTCCTCACAATTCAGTTGACAATGAAATTCAGGGAAAAAAAAGTTCAAAACATTTCAAAAATGGATTTAAAAGTTTGAATAAAAAAATTATTTTTTCGGCTATTTTTTAATCTTATTTTTGCTCAGTTTTACGAAATTTTTTTAAAAAATAAATCAATTGACTTAAAGTACATTATATTTATAGAGATTTTTGTTGGAATAAAATGTTCAGAATCACATTAACCCCATTTATATAGAATTAATTCTTAAATAATTATATTATTTATAATATTTAGTCATTTATTATATATTTTATTTATAAATACATTTTAATTCATTTATAGAAATATTTTTAACCTGTATTTTGAGATATTGTTCACAAGAACTCAACATAAAATATGAGATTATTATCAGTTTTCACACATTATGTGAAACAACAATAAGAAGGAATTCAAACATTTTTCACAAAAATAACTTTTAAAAAGTGTTTTCAAAAAAATAATATTTTCATTAATAAGTGTTTAATCAAATTATATAATGAAATGAAAAGTGCTTTATATGTAATGTAATTATAATTTTCATTGACAAAAATGTTGGCGTTATTTTGCGGAGGATTTAATTTCATTTGAAGTATTTATTCCTTATTCCTCTTAAACATGTATTATACTAGTTCTCAACTAATGTTAATTTTTTTGCATACGATTTGAAGGACAATGTAATAAAAAAATGAAACAAATTTTGATAATATTTTTATAAAAGTCTATTATAATTACAATTATTCACTCGAAAGCCATTTAACCCAAATTATTATTAATATTTTGCTTCTCTTTTGTTGTTTTTTGATATAAAAAATCTCAATATTTCACAAAATTATATCAAATATTAACGAATTCATTAATACTATACAATTGGCAAACATTTCCTTCAATTCATTATTAAAATGTATGTCACAAATGGTTCCACAAATGGATCCACAGATTCACTCAATCGAAACCAAAGCATCGTTTTTAATGAGATTCTAATCTTATTATAAAAATATGTCTTTAATTGAATTGAAATCTCTTTACTGTAATCACGACTCGATTTGATTATCAAATCATTTGTCAATTCCTCCAAATATTTGAAAATCTATCAAAACTTTAATTTTAAACAATTTTATTAATGAAAATTAACGTTAATTTGTACCAAGGATCTATTTATAACTAATAATATTTCAACTTTTCGACCAAATTATGCAAAAAGTCATACAATGCATAAAATATATTACAAGAGATTATTAGTAAAATAATGTTTAAATAGCGATAAGAAGATTACAAACAGATATTTTGACCATCGATTGACAGCACATATAGTATTAAAGTTAAGATAAAGTATTATTAAAGTCTTTAGATATTATTTGCTGTTATTATACAACAGAAAATCCATTGATTATTGTATTCAAAAATGAGAATCAAATCGCAATTCATTAATAAAATGATAATCTATAATAAATTCAAACATTTAGGGTTTGGTTCATTTAGTGGTGAATAACAGCAGTTATTATTATATAATAATATTCCTAATAGTGTTTCCATATCCATATCCATACTTCATATCCATCGAAGTTCACATCATTTCGTGCTTTTTAGTCCATTTATTTTACAATAGACTACAACTCAAACCACAATTCATTTATTTAAAACTCGATAAGACATGAAAATGTGATTATTATAAATAAAATAATAATATGTTTTAATGATTTAAATGAATTTATAATTTTTAAAATTGAAATCTCAAACAAATCCCAAATATATCTCATTTAAGATTCAATATTAGTTTATATGAAATCCTTCGATAAAGGCCTCCCATTTCGAGACCCCTTAAGAATGGTTTAATTTTGATTATTTTCAACAATACATTTGTTTGAATTCACACTATAATTGACAATTAGAACTCATAGTAAATGCTCAAGGTTAAATAGAATTAATTTTGTGTACATAACCTGAATATTTCACTTCTAATCTAAGTTATATTTTGATAGAATTCAGTGAATATGATATAAGCTTTCATAACATACCTTTCCGGACAGTTGTATGGATTGAGTTGTTATGAGCAAAAAAACTCTTATCAATCAAATGTCATTTAATAGTAATTTATCCAAACTTTCAATGTTTTTCTCAAATGGTATTCGCGTTTAATTTAAATAAATTTTTCTATTCTTTTATTAGTCTTTTTATTAATTATTATTTAGCAGGCTTTGGATTAGGCACCACCTGTTTGGCACCTGTAGGGAAAGGCGTATCGAAATATGTATGAAATGCAATTTCAGGGAAAAATGCCTTTAATACAAGAGATCACACAATAATAAATATAAGACATCACAAGACGTGAAAAGATTAAGATATAATACAATAATTTTATTACAATTCATGTGTCAAAGAATTAGATTCTGTGAACGATAACTAGGGCTCCATCTCTTCGAACACTCTTTACTGAATTATTCTTTACTTTTGAAAACTTTTTAAAAGATTTTTCGAAACCAAATGTATTTAAATTACAATCAAATTCAATTAGCAAAAGATTATTGAATACTTTGTTTGAATTTGAATACAATTGTCTTATGTTTTGTAAGATTTGAATTACTTTTATATAATTGAAATAATTATTTCAAATTTGATTTTCATTGAAATCATTGAATTTATTATATTTTAGCAAATTCTATGATTAATTATTTTTATAAACATTTTATAAAATAAACATAAAATCCATTCAAATATTAAAATCATTTTTTGATATTTAAAATAAAATTTTATGAAAATTTCAAAAATGTTTTGAACACAGATTTAGACTAAAATGTATTGAAACCTTATTTACGAATTTATACTTCGTTTTAATGAGTCTTAAAAGCGATAAATCATTGAAAACAATGATTTGAATTAATTGCAATGAATTGTCGTTATATAAGGCGTGGAATAAATAAATAATAAAAGATATAAATCGTTAAAAAGAATACATTTTTGCTTATTAATGAAAACATGATTGAAATGAATACAACTCTATGGCCACTGAACTCACTATAACTCATCTCATTATAACTCACATCAATTGATAGCAAAAACATTGTTTGAAAACTTATGATAACTTCAAAGTCAATCAGAAGTGGTTGTGGTTGTAGTGTATACCTGACCTCTGCCATCATCAGCATCATCGCCACCATCATTACACCACCTCTTCACCATCACCTTGGTCATTCATCATATCCTCTCAATGTCTTCAAATGTCACCCATTTATTGGTGACAATAACAAACAAACGATTCATTTGTCATCAATTGGTACAAATTGTGTGAAGACATCGAAGACATGGAACAGGAGAAATACGTGAAGGTTGTGGTCAGGTATGAGATAATGGGATCAGTTGTGGAAAACTTTACTACTATTTTGCATAGAATTTTGACAGAGAATCAGATAATCGTCAAAAGATAACGTCTATTCCATGACAAACAAGACCTCCGAAGACATAAATAGTTATCAATAACTAAAACTCTTTTAAATTTAGCGCTACTTTGGGTTGACTTTCATTACAGTTGAAGTGATTTATGAATACTTTATTCAAATAAAGACCTTTTGATTGAATGGATAAATGGTTTTCAACTCAAATAACATTCAATGCAATCCTAACCGAATGTCGAGTGTCTTCAGCCAACAGATCCAACGCCGGGTCTTGTATTGCAATGGCATAAAAAGGGTTGAAGTGAGAGAAGTGTATGACTGGAGACTAGCCCTGACTGGAGGTCGGGTGCGATTGGAGGGAAGGGAAAGGCATTGGTTGTGACGTATTTCAAAAATGGAAAAGAAAGGAGTGGTCGAGGGCTGGGAGGCATGACATGAGTAGACATACTGTGTCTCTAAGCGCAGACATCTTTGTTTGACTGCCATCATTGACAACACCATCGGTTGGCACTAATGGCCGACTCAGACGAACAGATAGAACAGATAGAAGTCCAAGAAGTGGAGATCGAAGCCATTCCTGTCCACATCAAACACGAAGACGACTCAGACGATGACAACACAGGTATGGCAGGACATGTCTGTCCAACACAACCCATCCCTGCTCTGAGTGAACGCTTTTCACACGATTTATAAATTACTTTCAATTTCTTTATTTATTTATTTATATTTGGATTTAATTTTCGTTTCAATTAATTAAAAGTTTTTTCCTTTTGTTTGCCTTTTGTTTCAAAATAATTGTTTAGTTTTTGTTTGGATTTTTGTTTTGTTTTTTGTTTTACGATATCTTTATTGAAATATTTGTCGGTTTTTATTGAAAGCCAAAGCAATCGATTGTTTATATAAGACATCGATTGTATCGTTCATTGAATGATATCAACAAAAAGTTTTTGTTGAGACAAATATTTATATTTAATTAGTTTTTTATCGCATTTTTCGTTCAAATCAACATTTTTATGAAATTTATTCTAAATTTTTAATCATTTTCTTTAAGTGTTTTTTGCTTTTTGATATCAAAAGTATATTTTGATATTTAAAGTAAACTTTTCTCTCATTTCAATCGATAACTAAATTATTTTTTACTTCAAATAGTTTTAATTAAACTAATGAAAAGTATTTCAAAAATACATATGTTTTGGGTTTTAATGGGATTTGAATTATTAGTGATATTTGAGAGCTATTTATAAAACACTTTTAATCAGTGAATAAATTGTTTGAAAAACTTTTGACTTATTTATAGATAACGACAAAGCGATTGAAATGCATATGAATTGCATTGAAATGAAATTGATTTAATGTTTTGTTGCTTTAGATGACAGAAGCCGTCAAATGGTTGCCCTCCAACCAGACGATGACCACTTCGTCCACCACTGGAACGATGACGACGACGACCACAACGACGTGTCCTTCCCTTCCAGTGCTCCCGAAATAATGATTGAAACGACGCCAACGAATACGAAAAAGAGGAGAACAGGTATTACAAGAGTTTTGTTCAATCGTTGGCTATATCTGTGACAAACTTTTAGGCACTTCTCTGACTTCCGGTACAAAACGAGCAAACAAGAGGTCGACCCAAAGTGGCACAACTTTACTCCAGTCCTCTCAGCAAAGGTCGGGCGGCGGCTCTTCTAATAGGAAATGGGAACAAAAACAGGTTCAGATCAAGACATTAGAGGGAGAGTTCAGTGTCACGATGTGGGCCACCGGTACTGATGAAGGTATGGATGATATTAGCGATGGTTGACATTCGCTTTCATTCAGTCTTTTCAATAAACAGAAGAAATAGTGACCGCGAATATGGACGACGAGTTGTCGTCTTCATCACATTCTCAGCTAAATATCAATGAATACGTGACTGGAATTAAAAAGATTCCGCGCGAAGGCATCCCTGGCGTCGACCTCTCAGACCCCAAACAGTTGGCAGAGTTTGCGAAGTAATCATTGAATCATTTGTTATAAAAGTTTTGAATTTAATTATTTTTGTTTGAATCGAAAGAATGAAACCAAGAAAACAGTCTCTCGAAGACGAGTCTCGAACCATAGCCTGTCCTCATAAGGGTATGCATTCATATCGTTCTAATGGTTTATAATTTAATTGATTGAATATTTCTTACGGAAAGGCTGTTCCAAAATGTTCAGAGACAACAGTGCTATGCGTAAACACCTTCACACTCACGGCCCTCGAGTGCATGTCTGCGCCGAATGTGGGAAAGCATTCGTGGAATCGAGTAAATTGAAAAGACATCAATTAGTACATACGGGAGAGAAGCCATTTCAGGTACCATACCTTTGGGTGACTTAACATAAACTGTTTGTTGGACTTAACATAACTGTCCACTCAGTGCACATTCGAGGGCTGCGGTAAAAGGTTTTCGTTGGACTTCAATTTGAGAACACATGTCCGGATACACACAGGTATGGGTTGTCAGGAGAGGACAGACCATTGACACGATCTCTATATTGTATGTCTCTATATGTATGTTCAGGTGACAGGCCATACGTCTGTCCGTTTGATGGCTGTTCCAAGAAGTTCGCTCAGTCAACAAACCTCAAGTCCCATATATTAACGCACGCGAAGGCAAAGGCGAACCAACAGCAAAGGATCACAACTATGGAGATCCCAATCCAATCGCCATCTGGAACGCCGTCATCCATACCAGAAGTGGGCACCGAGTGCTTCGTGATCGCGACCACTGATGGCGACGGCATTGTTCTTCAGTAGACTATTGTATAAATCAATGAATGACTAAATTTAATACTATTTAATAAAATCAATAATATTTGACTATTTTATCAATGAATATGAAATTTATTATTTTGTAAAAATTTTATTTAACTTCTGATTAATTGATGTATTTATCGATAAATTATTATAAGTCGAAAGCAATCAAATCTGTAATATAATTGTATCCAAATTTCTCTCTTTTTTAGACTTATTTAACACATTTTCATTCATTTGTCGTTCTTTTCATTAAAAAATTGTTTTCAAAATTATTTTTCTTTTTATTGTTTTCATTTGATTTGTAAAAAAGTTTTTGTCATAAGTTTTATACTTTAAAAACTCATCGATCATTAAGTTTGGAAAATATTTGATATAACACTGAATGAAATGAAGAGAAAAATTCATTCAAATAATGACTGTTTGTTTCAAACCATTCAATCAATGAATTAAATATCGATTTTTGATGTTATCTAATATTAAAACACATTTCAATCGATTTGACATAAAGTTTGAAATGATATCGAAATCTATTTTAACTTTTAGTTAAATTCTCGTTAAAATTGACTCAGAATTTAATAATAAAATCAATGAATAATTTCTTAATTAATTTTATTAATAAAAATATAATTAAATGTAATTAAAAATAAAATATAATTTGAAAACAATTGTCAAAAGCATTAAAAGTAATGAAATATTATCTAAATTTCATAATAATATAAATAACAAAGAATACAAAGAATGCAAACAAAAAGAGGTAAAGAATATGTCGATTCTGTCCAGAATTGGCCAAACGTTTGACTCTATTGACCGAAGAGGACAATAGACCCCAACTCGAGTCAAACGTATTGTCCATATCTTTAATGAACATATTTTGGTCTTTGATCTCTTCTCCCATATCGAGGGTCAACTGAAATACAATTAAAACATTAAATATACGTCAAATCAAACCATGTCTTCATTACTAACAGACTTAAGAGTTCCGACTTTACTTCGGAGGCCTTCAACCAATTGATCGTTTTGTGGCTGAAGATCATAACTGCCATCACTTCCCACTCCGTTTCCGTTGTCTATCGTATAAATCAATGGATTAATGAATAAAATCAAAAATCAAATCAATATTAACTGTAATATTGATGAGTTTGTCGTCTGTTTGCCATTTGGTCACTGATTAGACAAATGTCATATGAATTGAATGAACGATAAGTAGAGTTGTGTTGAAGTAATGTATTGTTGATGTCATCGCAAAACGATTCACAACTCATACAAACATATGGTTTGCGAGCATTTGTTGACATTTCAGACTTGAGTTACGCTATAATTGGTTACAAAACACAACCAAAGAATGGATTTTTGTTATGAAATCATTGCAAATGTTTTTATTTTTTCCAAAACTTTTAAATAATTTATTATTGCTTTGAAATGCGATTAAATGAACGAGAGTTATGTCTATACTCTTCGGGTGTGGCCGTCAAAGAGGGACGTATTCAACACAAGAACCCATTCGCGGGCTTTAGGGAAGGTTTGGCTGTTTTTGACAATTGTTTGTCATTTAATGAATTGTTTTCATAGGTTTTAAGGAGAGATGGTTTAAATTAAGGGGGAATTTATTGTTTTATTATCGGGTCAACGAATACGGAGGGGTTTATAACAAAGAGCCCATCGGTTGCCTCCTTATAGACATGTGTCGGGTCCAGAGGGAGGACGACTCACCCCTTCCTTTCGCCTTCTCCATAGGTATAGCCAAAGACCCTTTGATTGACTGAACCTTTGATTGATTTAATCCATGAAAGGCTTTGACAGCGATTTGGATAAAAAGCATTTAATGGGTTGTTGTAATCAAAGACAATGTGACGAATGGGTCCAAGTCTTGAGTGAATGCAGTTATTACTACCAGAAGAATAAGTTATTGGACTTAAGAAAGCAGATATTGTCCATCACTGGAACCGATCCATTGGCCTCCTATTCGTACTGCCAATAGAAACCAAATCAAAGATTCTCAACATTTGTGGTATTATTCGTTTGAAGAGATATTTACTATTTTTTACACTTTTATAAAAATCCAAATTATTTAAGAAACCAAAAAAACTTGAATTAAATGTAAAAAATGTTTTTATTATTAAATTTCAAAACAAATGTCCAAAAAGTCTTAATCACACGACCCGTCAGACCATCCCTTAAGCCATCTTTCGTCCACTTGTTTGCAATCAAACAATTTTTTGCCTAATTTTTGATTAACTTTATTATGGATTCGACAAAACCATTCACTCAAAGACACCTGACTTTGAGTCTGTGGTGGATCTGATTTGATATCACTTCTGAAGTCTTGGGCGCAATGATCACAGGGATAGAAACGGGACAAGACGTGTATAAACTGTTTCATGTCTTTCTGTTCATCACTCGACGGTTCCATTGGATAATAGGCGGCCATTGTATGCAATAAAGACCAAGTGTTTCGTCCCAATTGGTCCCGACTTAGTGGACAGTCCTTCATATGGTCTGAATCGGTCTTATTCTTGGTTTGAATTTGTGTCCATTGCTTGAAGTCATGACAGGCCCGACAGGGTATAGCTCTTCGGCCACCGGTTCCGTATATGTGGTCGTCGTTGTGATCCATTCGCAAGATTTGCGACCAATTCTTGAGTTCATTTAAACCAAATAATGACAACATTTTGCTCTGAAGTCAACAAATGTTTCATCACTTTCACAAACGATTACATCATCTGATCCTCACTTAGTCTTCATTCAAGTTTTATATGGTTTTGAATGAACTTTAAATACAAGACTTATTCGTAAACAAACTTTTCGTCGAAACCACAGCAAAGCCTAACCCCCGGCACAGGTATGTGTGGGCGTAATGTGGCTCTACCTATAGAGTGCGCCCATCACTGTCGATGCACTGGTAGATTATGGAGCACTGGTAGCCTGTGCCTCAATAATATGCCTGTGCCTGCAATGCATAGTCTATAAGGCATTAAAGCACTGGTAGTTCACAACTGAATTGTATTTGATTTGATGTTCAAAATTGATGTGATTTTTGATGACATCTCTTGTCATCCAATCATTCAATTGATTCATAAATTAATTGTAATTTCATTTAAAGTCGTTTCAAACCATTCATTCATTCACTGAATGGTGTCTTAAGGCGTGGTATTGAGTGTCAGCCAAAGCCTAGTTCTGAAGTGTGACAGCACTGACAGTACCAGTGATTGCATCCAATATGGAGACCAATGCCTGTCCATCACCTCTTCCTCCCGTTCCTCACTTCATAGCGAAGACGTCTTTATATTTTTATTATCAAAAAGTATAATATCTTTAAAGTTATCCAAAAAACAAATCTATTTTCCATACTATAAGTGAAGAGTTTGGTCTCAGAGGAGGAATACGAAGAATATAAACAATTAGTGGTTATTATCAACAAATTGATTGATTGGACACAAGATATGTGACTTTTAATATGGATTTTGTCTTCAACTCAACAGATATTTACCATTAATTGACTTCATTTTGTCATTCAATCCATTATTTATCTCTCAGTCTTTGCATCAATTGATCCATTGGACAAAAGGTGACAATCAGTTAACCAATGGTTTGTCTTATCTTTAAATGACTTTATTTTTATTTGAAATTATTTTTAATTTAAAACTAATTTTATTTTTAATATTATTTAATAGTTTTTATAATAACAAAAATATGACAATAATTGCCACAATTAGACCAAAAACGACAATTATTTCAATTGAAAGACAAAAATGAAATTAATTTTCAAATCGTTTAAACACGAAATTGTGTTCAAAAAGTCTTTCATTAATTCATTTAAATTAATATTCATTTCAATGACTTATAATTAATGATGAGATATATTGTCATCACTGAAATAGACGTGAATTTGATTTGAGGCTTAAATACGATAAAAATACAAATGTTTTTCATAGCAAATAATGTCATTCATTAGCAAAACTGTTCATTGATTTGCATAATTGAGTTATCCATTCGTTAACCACTAATTTTGAACACTTTTTGCTCTCATTTCAAACAAAACTTTCAAAAAGTCTTTTCTCTTCACTAAACAAATCCATAACTAATTGTTAGGCTTTGTTTGCAACTCATATAATGAGAAAATATTTTGCTTTCATTAAATCATTTCTAAACACAATTACTACAAAGAAAAGTATTTTCTTATCTCAAAAATGTTGTGAATATAATATCAGTGAAAATATTTGCTTTCATTTGTCTTCATATTTGTTGATCTGATATCTCAATCAATATTAAAGTGAACACAAATGCCATAAAATATTATTATTGTTTTTGATGTGAAATGAAATCAATTTGTATTTAATATGTATTCCTATGTCATCTCATCTCTTGTGTGAAGAGTTTGATCCATTTGTTTACCATTTAATGCCATTCACTAATAATAGCAAAAGTGGTCTTTCATTGATATCTCATATGTTTTTATGAACTTTTAATACCGATATATTTGTGGAGAACATCAGGTTTATAGGAAGTGCTCTGTTTTAAGTGTGTTTGCAATTGTCTATTAATGACATGTTTTGCCAAACAATCAAAAACATTGTTCTCAAAGACATACAAAAACTCTTTTCTTTATTCTTGTCTTTTATTTCTTTGTTTCCTTTTGAGATTGAATTGAAAAATTGAATTAAATTTTCATACATTTATTGTTATATGAATTATAGGATATAATTATTAGAATAGATTTTGTGTCAAAACATTTATTCAGACATTCAATGAAGATATGAATTATAGAAAAAAAAGAATTTTTTTTTGTATTTAAATGAATTATTGCTCCGAAGAGTAGTTTTCATTGACTTTTGATTGTGTGAGAATTTGGAGCAAATTCTGTTAGCACCGTTAGCTTATCGATGGTTGATTTATTGATAGTTCTTTTACAAGAGTTGATCCAAAACTGATGGTTAAATGGAGTGAAAGAATCGTCTAAATTGGTTCCGAGTGCTCTTCAAAGGATTTCCAATCGATTATAAGTTTCTTCTTTTGACTAATAATTTCTGAATATTTATACAATATTTGAATATTTTGTTGAATAAGGGATTCATTGAATTTTTTTATAAAAATTTTCTCAAACAATAACTCTTCTAAACTGAACCAAACATTCATTGATCAAAGATTTTTAAAGCTATAAATGATATTCTTATAAACGATTTGATCGATTGATACAAAGAATTAACATTAAATCCAATGAAAGATTACAACAGAAAAACATATAATATGTAAATGTCTTCAAATATATTGAATTTTTCTCTTCTCAACACTTTTTTGTATAATTTCGTTTCTATTGATCAAATCAGTTAAACAAGGGATCAATGAATGAATGATTTGTTTTTGGTTTCTTCTGCCAAAACAATTGGCAAACATAGCAAGTGTTGGACACAATCATTCATTAGTCGATTGAGCGAATCCTTACATTAACACTAATTTTCTTATGATTCTTACCATCATTTACTGGTCTCCCAAACATCCAATCCCTTAAATCCGTTGCAATTGATTCAAGTCATGAATACTTTGGATGCAATATATCCATAGGTTTTGCAATTCCTTCAATCGATTTGTTTTGTTTTTCATCTCTTATTTCATGTGATTTAAACAAAAGTTTCATTTCTTTGGTTATTATTATTATTTTTTTTTGTTTTGATTGAAAAGTAATAAATTTTTGGACACAAGATATCTTTGAGTGAATAAATTGTTAGAAAATGTCTCCATTTATGTCATCACTTCATAATTGATACAAGTCTTGAAGTGATAAAAAATATCCATTCAATGGCTTATCTATAGTTGTATTAGTTATACAAATATTAATCTATTCGTCGTTTTCTATATTAATATAAAGATAACATACTTTTCATATTAGACTAAACACTATTTAATTTATTATTTACACCCTTCGTACCCCATAGTGACCCCCTGACTGTGTTTAGTGGACATAACTGTGATTTATGCCATCACATCATGTCTTCATATTTCAAATCAATATTTTATGTAATTATTGTTAAAAATCAAAACAAAATTTCGAAGAAATTATTATTTAAATAAATGTTAGCAAAATTTTGGTTTTCATGTCTTTATAGATGTTTTTCTTTGACAGTTTGTCTGAGATATAGTAAAAATCGATATATTTTACAAACAAATATTATACAACAAATACCTCTATCTCTGCCTTCATTCAAAGCTACCGATGCTTTCCATTGAGTTTTGGTTATGTTATCTGAGAAGAGATTCTTATGTTTACCTCAAATATCAAATAATTAAATAATACAATCAATTGGACTAAAGAGTAGAGAAGTTTTGGTCGACTTCTTATTACTTGTATTTATTTAGTATTGAATTAGTTATCGTTTTTTGAACACAATCTCTGTATTAAACATAATATAAAAATCGATTATTTATTTATTTTTTGTTTTGTTTTTTTATTAAATCCTATTTTTGATAAAAAATTATTTTACTTTTTGTTATATAATTAGCTTTTTCTGTGTTTTTGATTCAATTTAATGGTCTTTAGAGACTATAAGATTTTTTCAATTCATAGGAAAAATGTTTTCAAAAGATTTTTTCATAAATTAATTTTATTTCAATTCGATTATTGATTAAAATTAAAAACTTTAGAATAACTAAAAAATAGGAATTATTGTTAATTTTGACGAACAAATGAATAGTTGTTTATATTTAATAATTATAAACATATATAAAATATTTATTCGTTTGTTTGGTATGAATTTGATGTCAAACTCAATCCAATCATAGATTATATTAATATGAAAAATGGTTTTTGTTTTGCAAACAATTTATTTCAATAAAAAATAGCATTTTTTTAATGAAAACATTTTTCATTTGATATAAATTGAATTTTATTTCACATTTTCTATGAAATCATATATTCAATGAATTCTCGTTAAATCGGATTATTAGTTATTATCTAATTATCACAAATGAAGATAATTTTAATTATTATACAAAGAGTTATTACTTTCTCAGTTGTGCTGTGAATCAAAGTCCACATAAGCCTAATGTTTGACCACTTCTTCATTGAATGGGTTTTTATTGTCAAATATTAAACGCTCACAACTTTTATTTGAAAAATGATTTGAGACATAGATTTTTGATCAAAATATACGTAAGAAATGCTTCAATTGATTCGATTCGTGACCCAAATGACCAAAATATAGCTCAAAGTCAGTCTATATGTCATTAAAATCTATTCAATAGATATTTTCTCTTCTATTCTTCATATCATTTGAAATCAAATCACAAAAAATACATTTCTTTCACAATTTTCTCTTTTATTTCTATGTTTTTACCTAAAGATAAAACAATTGCTTAGAAAATATAGTTTTTCCCAAAAGTTAGAAAAATTATTCAATTTTACTGTTCAATGGATTTGAATGACATGACTTTAAATGGTTATTATTATTATTACTTTCAATATTCAAAACTCACTTTTAATACATTGAAAATATATGTTAACATAAATTAGGTTAAGTTCACAGTTTTGTTCACAACATTGTATTGTATTTTATCTGAATTTAATTGTAATTATATTTCAATTATTATATCTTTTTTCTCTTCAAAACCTTCAAAACTTGTTCACGAATTGAATGAAAGATTTTTTGTTCAAATGACTCATAATTGCAAACATTTTGATGAATAATTTTTATGAAATATTTTCTCATCTTTTGATTACATTTTGTATTAATATTTTCATAACAAATATTAATGTTTTCATTAAATCATTAATTAATTAATTTTGGTCTTTATCTCCTGTTTATAGAAGCCATCGATTGGTCCAAAGCTTTAGATCTTAAGTGAAGAGCAATTATGCAAACCATTACAGAGAGCGTCGGATCTGTTGTTTTGCTAATTATTTGTTCAGCTTTTCATTTCGACCCAATGAACACATTGGGTATTAAATGAGATAAAAACATGCCTTTCCTTTGGTTCTGACGCTTAATTCGTTGATAATATGAATGAATGTTTAAGTTGTAATCAATCGTAAAACTGGCGAATCATTACGACTCAAACGAGTCTTTTTGGACATTAAAAATGGCCCGAAAATCAGAGGCCAGTCATCAAAAGTGCTTTAATATAGCTGTGGTCGGCCTATCGGGCACTGAAAAAGAGAAGGGATGTCTTGGTATCGGAAAGTCATGTCTTTGCAATCGCTTTATTCGTCCACTCGCTGATGACTATAGCCCTGACCACATATCAGTGCTCAGTCAGACCGACTTCAGCGGTCGTATAATAAATAACGAGCACTGGCTTTATTGGGGAGAGACTAACAAGAGTTCGGACGAGGGCTTAGAACTGACCTTCAGTGTCATCGAACAGACGGAGTTCATCGACGACGCGTGTTTTCAACCCTTTAAAAGTGGTAAAACAGAGCCTTATTACAAGCGATGCGCCGCAACCCGACTGTCCTCAGCAGAGAAGATGATGTATATCTGCAAAAATCAATTGGGAATCGAGAAAGAGTACGAACAGAGATATCTAAACGACGGGCGCTATAGTGTGGACGGCTTTGTCTGTTGTTTCGATGTGAGTGAAGTCCAGGGAAGGGCTATTGAACGGCAGGTCGAGTTGACAGCACTTATACTAAACAATCTAATGAGGACTAAAAAGCCTATAGTGTTGGCCACTACTAAACACGACGAGGTTTATGACTATTATCTTAAAGAAGCGGAAAAGTTGGTCAACAGAAAGGAGTTCAAAGGGAATGTTGTTTTAGTTGAGACGTCGGCCCACAATAGCGTTAATGTCGACCTGGCATTTGTTACCTGCGCTCAACTCATTGACAAAACTAAAGGCAAATCAAAAAATTTAAGTTTCATTGAATCCTCTCGTAATCTAAGAGACCGAATGGACAGTGCGAATGACGCCTACCTTTTACTCATAAGAAGCCAAATTACAGACTACCGAACCCTTTGGAACAGTACTTATAAGAAGTTGAGCCAAAGTCAAGATTTCCTCAATTACTGTGAACTCTTCGGTCAGGACTCAGCGCACCTGACATTCAAGCGTCACATCAAGAAACTCAAAGACGACTACATGTGTCGAAAAATGCAGATGTATTTAAGGGTTTTGCCCGAAGTTTTGACGGAACTGATGCCAGACATCGAGACCATTGGGGACTCCATTGACTGGTCTCAAGTGAAGGATCGGTTTCGGTCTAATCCAGACTTTGATCAATACTTTATCGACAATCCCGACCAGACGTGGCAGGAGATCGACATTGAAGACGGATCTGAAACTAGAATTCCTTTTGATCTGTTAGAGACACCCGAAGCGGAACAGGTGTTTATTGAGCATCGAATGAGTCTTGAAAGTGGGGAACGACAGAGAGAACTGAGACATCAATTTAAACAACTCTTACAAGAGACCTGTTATGTGACGCCCGGGAAGTCCTTAACTGAAGTTCGCATTCTATTTATGGGTCGGGAATGTTATGAATCTCTGGGCGATCGGGACGTGATTGAGATATACGATGAGCACCAGAAGGACATCACTGACGGCGCAAAACTAAATTTCCAAGAATTACTATTAGAGAACTCGAGTCTCTTCTATCAGTTCGCGAGTTTAGGGCCGGGAAGTGTCATAACTCAAGACGACATCGCGAAGATCACCGAATCTTTGGAAGACGACCCGAGGTTTGCATCAATACACCCGTCCTATCAGTCGATGCCTAAACATATTTGATTGTATTTATAGATATAAAGCATTAGACCGTTTAGATCAGGACAGGACTCTTATGTTGCTCAGGCACCTTGGCTTCATCCATGGCCCCATTCGAGAACACTGTCCAGTCTTTCCTAACTGTATGGATGTGTTGATCGAAAAGTATTTTGCCTCCAGAGCCAGAAGGTATGATATGACCACTGATTCATCCGATCATTGCTTTGTTATAACATTTCTTATCTCCCTGTGCTATGTCTAGGCCTTCATCCGGAACCAGAAACAGTCACTTTTGGTTCACTGAGTCAAACAACAATCACTTGAATCTAATTCTTTTAGGTTCGGGTGGTTTGAGTGAAGTTCTCTGTTCTGCTATTAAGGTATTAATCGATTGATTGATCCATTAATCCTTTAATCTCCTAATCCTTAACCTGTTATTCGTTTAGCAAATAAACGAAACGTTTGAGTTGGAGAAGACCAAGTTCATTTTGGACTTCAGGATAATCGGTGGTGACGTCGATCTGCCTCAAAACGCCTTCCGAACCAACGATTTCTCTCCGAAGGGGTGTTTTTGTGTTTATTCAAATCATCAAACATTAGAATATGTGAGACAAAGCTTAGAGAAGACACTGTTGTCAGATCTGGAACAAGAGGACGGCCTTCCATTCCATGGCCTCCCAATTGTTATAATATTTGCCGCCAATCCTAATATAAATGAAAAAGACTTACTTTTCCTTCGAGAAGAGGGTCAGAACCGAGCGAAGAGTCTTCAGTGTCCGTTCTTAGACGTAACCAACTTTAACAGTCATTCTTCTGGTCATCCCTTTGACATCGAGTGCTTGACCCGAGCCCTGAGAGCACTCATTGAAAGCATTCAGAGGAGGGCAGACCTGCTCTCGATATACCAGTCAGTACTACCAGAACAGGCTCTCAACCCCGACATCCGGATTCTTGTGTGTATGTTATGTGGAGATCCATTCACTATCGAACAGGTCATGAGTCCATTCCTCGGCCAAAATCTCTATTATGTGACGTCTTCTCATTCGATAACAATTGAGCTATTCATCGGAGAGACCAAAAAGTTTGTTGAATTGGTCGCCACCTCATATCACGGCGCACAGGCATATAGGGATGAGCTCTTACACGGTTTTCTTCTTTTCTACTCCTGTCGACGAAAGGCTAGCCTGGCCTCTATGAGCGCCTTTACAGAAGCCATTCCCAACACTCCTATTATGATAGTGTCGTTCGAGAGCTCTAACACTAATATCTATTATTCTAACCACGATTTGGAACTACATCTTCTACAAGAAGGCAATGTTTTGGCCGACAAACTTGAGGCCCATTTTGTGACCTCTTCCCCAACACAACAAAAGCCTTCGTCTTTCATACCATTCCTCAAAGAAGTTGTCGAAAGAAAACCTCAAATCGAAAAGGCGTTTGAATTGGAAGACTCTGACTATACCCCAGTGCCTCCGCCTGTGCCCAACAGACAGGAATCGTTTCACATTCGAAGTGCTTCCGCCGACTCAGCGGACAATATATATGAACATTTGGCCGACAAGAGTGCGGACAACGGGGAGGTGTCCATCACCAGTGGCTTTGTTGACGGCCCCCAACACAGTCCAAGTGATGACAGCGAAGTTTACGCCGGTGTTTATAACCAAGAAAATGGTGAACAACTCGTAAAGCCCAGTCAGATCAAGAATCGCCGTAGTCTTCAAACGGGTCAGTCATATATTGGCTTTATTTCAATGTTTTCTTCAATCGATTTTCAATTCTAAATGTCTTTAACTTTTCTCTAAATTTCTTTGCTTTCTATAACTCAGACCTCTTTCGACAATCTTTTCCGAGCACTGAGTCCTTAGACAGGCCTTTGTCCAGTCGTCGTATGGACTCTTCCCATCCACCTCTTCCTCCAAGGAGGGGTGATTTGGACTTATCTTATGCCCCGCCCCCATATAATAGGACTGTTTCTCCCCCGCCGTCATATATTTCGCATTTTTCGCCACGACTTCCTTCACATAACAGGCCATCGAAGTTGTCCTCCGATGAAACCAATTCTTCATCGCATTCTTCTATGCTTTACGGGACAGACAGGCGTAGAGTCGGTGCCTATTCCGACAAATACTTTACTCCATTTCAATATCACTTTCACTTAAAAAAATCCAATTCCTTGAAAACCTCTGCTGTCGGGCCCTCTCTATCCGGCCTCAGCCCTCATTCCTCTCGATTGGTCGAAGACTTGGACCAATCAGACGATGTATCTGATGAAGACGATGACACCGTCTCGTCAGGCCTTAGTGGATACGGTGCATATCCGCCACCCCCTGAACCCGCACCACCTGATTTTTCCTCTCGTCTATCTATGAAGAAAACTTCTTTGCCTTCTTCTGGTCGACTCCCAGCCCAGAGGTCTTTCAATGAGGGTATCTGTCTTTCACTTTATCCGAGTCTGTCTCAAAACTACTTAAGACTTGTTTTATAATTAATTTGAAACAAAGTTTGATATAATCTAATGATTGACATCAGAATCACTTCAGCACTCATTAAGTCTTAATTATAATTGTTTTTATTGTATTTATTCTCTGATTATCACTATATTAGAAGTGAATTCTTATCTCATTTAATACTAATCTCTTCTTTCAATCATTTTTACTCATTTTTGTTTAACTCTGTCTTTGTCTTAAATATTGCATTGATTTGTATAATATTTAACAATTATTTAAGAATTGTTTGAATTATTTCAAAACTTATAACAAAATTTATTTATTTTTATTGTCTTTGTTTAAGAAAATGCTTATATTTTCTATATTTTGATTGTTTGGTTGACATTAGTTTATCATTGATTTAATTGCTTTTTTATTCATACAATAGTTCTTAGCTTTGGTTTCTCTTCTATTCTTTCTCTAACATCCCTTTCCTTTAATATAATTTAGTTTCTCCGCTATATATTGTTGCCGGGGTTTTGGGCTATTCTCTAGAAAGTGAGTACTTCTCCCATCCCTAACCCTATTCTTCCAACGAATTCCTTCAAATCAAATGATAGATTGTTTTCATTGAATGTCCAAAAACTCGATAATATTGGTGATTGAAATGCAATCCATTCCTACCACTGCTTTATCGCTGACTTTTCCTTAACTTAATATCAAAACTCAATTGCATTTCTTCGCATAAAATGTTTTTTATATTTAATTACAATTGTATTCAATTAATGATAGGTTGGAAGGAAAGGGATAATAGAGTTTATGACAGAGGAAGTGAGGAATGGCTGGACAATGATGTCTATCACGCCTATCACAGCCAACACCACAAAATGCCTCCTCCTATCAAACCAAAGGTTTTTATTTTTCATTAAATTTTATCTTTTATTGTTTTGAAACCAAAACTCATTTCACTATCGATTGATTGTATGACAAAAAGCCGGGAAAATTGAATCTAAAACAGTTTGATAACATCACTGATGCCATCGGAAGACTCAATGTGGGCACCCGTCAGTCAACTCTCCCTAAAGTGGGACTGGTGAACGCACCCCTGGCCACACCAGAGTCTATGGAACTGGCCGTCGATTACAATAAAGTATGTGATTTTGTTGCAAACCTTTGATCTCTGTCTAATAACTCGATTATATCAGGACTCGATCTATGGTCGCAATTCTCACGACTATTACTCTATACTTCAGAACACTATAAGCGATGGCAAACATCGGGTTCGACTCAATAGACGTAATAAGGATTCACTCGAAAAAGGTATTGAAATTGTCTTTTGTTTGACTTTATCTGTCAATTGGTTTTCCTATAATTGACTTCTGATTCGAAATCCAATCAATTAATAGTTGGTTCAGAATCTGATAGTGATTGGAGTTCTCTCGAGCGCCGGGAGAGAGACGCTTATAGTAGGGCTAATCGCAAGCCGACACCACATAAAAAAATTCGCAAAAAGCGGGGCATTCCTGTCGCCCCTCCACGACTGCCCTCATTTGAAGGCAATTCAAATAATTTTAGTAATAAATCAAATATAAGTTCAGACAATGTTTCCAAACCTGTCGGCGAATCACCGATAGATGCGTTCGAGTCTTCAGGTATTGATTGTTTGAAATCGTTTTCTATTGAATCCAATATCCCTATACATCGACACCTTTCTTTATCCCCTCCCTGTGCTGTCCATCACATCAAAGGGAGAGTCAATACGCCATCAGATGGAAGTGAACTCTCAAATGAAGACAATGAGCCAAATGACGACAACCAACCACTTATGTCCATAAAGACTAGACCGAAACGGTCTTTCCACTTAAGGCGAAGGGCAAGACCTCCTCCGACCCAATCTCACTCTATTCCTGAAACCTATGGCGAATCAAACAGTCCTCCAATCAGTTCTGTTGAGATCAATCATAACAATGTCAGTCCATTCTCTGTAGAACATTCATGTAAGTCAAGCCCCGATCAGTGTTTCCTCTCATTATAACCACTCATCGATTCGGATATGATTTGATTCGACCTCTGCTTTGATTTTAACATTAATTTGAATCTAATTTAATAATCATTTTATTGATTAATGTCTCAAAAGTCCATTTATTTGAAATTTGCTTTCGTTTTAATTGATTGAAATTTTAATTTTATTATTAATTATTTATTGCTTTTTTTCATTAATTTTGTTTCATTTGAATATTATTTGAATATTAATTTGTATTAATTTATTGACAAAATTTAATTTTAAAATTAATTTTTGATTTTATTCATTAAATTTGATTTAAAATTAATTAAATTTTGTTTAATAGCAAAACAAAAGTTTGATTCGTCGTTGTCTTGCATTCAAGCGGCACAGGAAGACGATTACGACCCCAGGGATGCGGCTATTCGTCAATTAGGAAAGGTATTAAAGAGCAAATCTGCGTCAGTTATCCACGATAACAATGATAAGTCGGCGCCGAAGAAGGATAGGGACAGAAAGAAGTCGCGCGAAGACGAAAAACTTGAGAAAAGACGTCTCAAAGAAGAAGAAAGACTTAAAAGAATGACTGAAAAGAAGAAAAAGAAACAAAAGAACAGTTCGACAGCAAATGGTCCAACACTTGAAGACTTTGTCCAATCCGATGATAACGCCGTTCCTTTATTTGTCGAAAAGTGCATTCAATTCATCGAAGAAGAAGGTCTTGACTCTGAGGGTATTTATCGAGTGCCTGGGAATAGAGCCCACGTCGACCTCCTGTTCCAAAAATTCGAAGAAGGTATCAGTTATTGAATTGTGAGTTATGTCAACAAATCTAACGATTCCATGGATTCAATCAATCAGATCCAAATGTATCGATCCGTGAGTTAGACATTCCCGTCAACGCTGTGGCCACAGCTCTCAAAGACTTCTTCTCCAAACGCTTGCCTCAACTGATCCCGGCGCCAATGATGGACGAGTTGACAGACCTGTCTCATTATAACGATAAAAGCAGTCGATTAACCAATTTCAAGGACTTCATTAAAAGCCTTCCAATCGTTAACTTTGAAGTAATTAAATTCGTTTTCAGACACTTCGTTAAGTGAGTCAACATTTGATTGTTTGTCGCAATTGATATCAATTTAAACAAATGTTTTAACCAATCCTTTATAGAGTGACAGATAATTGTCGTCTCAATAGTATGGACAGTAAGAACCTAGCGATCTGTTGGTGGCCAACACTCCTTCCCTTTGAGTTCAATGATATGGTTATGTTTGAACAAATGAGACCACATTTGGAAGACTTCGTGCAGACAATGATAGATGAGTTTCAGTTTCTCTTTGATGGCGAAGACGTTCTGCTTATCGTTTGATAGACAACGACATCATTAGTGGCAAAGAAGTCAATTATAAACATCTTTATCGATGAATGACTTATCGAATAAATGAATAGAAGTTGTCTTTTGGGACAAATGTGTTGACATTATCGACACTTTGGTCCCAATTAATGCCAAACCAATTCTGGTCATAAAGTGCATACAATTACTCTATTTCTACTCAAACTCCAAACCATTAATACTTTTGAAACCAATCTTTTGTTGTAATTCTGTTGGTCTGAACGCACTGTCACTTAAGGGGAGACAAAGACATAAATTGAGTATTAGTTGTAATAACTGAAACCAATTGAGAATTATTTTCATTTCATTTGTGTCCGAATGAATATCAGTGCAGCTATTGATTGATATATGTATTTCCAACCCTGGCATTAGAGACGATTCCATATCACATATCAGTCCCAATTCAGATGAAACCCTTTTATCGACGATTTTGATGAAAAAATCTTTAATTAACCCCTTTTTATTTGAATGTACTGTTGGGTACCTGTGCTGTGATCGATACCAAATAACACTTCTCGTCACTCAAAGCCCACTTTTACCCCCTTTTGACCACAAGTTATTACAAGAATATATATTTCGGACATCTCTTAAGTGCACAAAAACTTTACATAAGAAATGAGAACTCATTTTAACTTCACTTTTCAATCACTTTCAATGACCGTCGCATTCATTGTAATCACATTTTAATGAAATTTTATTTACATTTTCTTTTAATTTCATTCAAATAATTCAATTCATTTTAATTACAATTTTTTCCCTTTTTTATGAATAAGTTTTTAAAGTTTTTAAGTTTTGACTGAATTATGAATTTTCTGTGATTTGAAATATGATTATAATTACAATTAGAGCTCAATTATGAATAAGTTTGACATGGATTTCATCGGCGGTTAAATCATAGCTAATATTTGGTTTCGTTTATCAAAAAATACATCAAATTTTGATATATTTTTTATTTTTGTTTTTGATTTCAATTGTGATATAATATAAATATTTAATTTTGGCCCAAATTTTCTCAACATTTTGTACACAAAGACAAAAAATTTTATGATATTTAAGAAAAGACAAACAAATGACTAAACATTAGATTATCTTTTAATAGCATTTAAAATAGATTTTAAAATGAAATTAAAAGCGAAATAATATCGAAATATTGTATACATTATTGAAATATTGGCACCAAATATATCATAATAGCATTAGATCTATGTTTTGGACAAACATTTGTAGTCATTGTCCTAACGATCGCTTCATTCATACATTCATTGATCAAAATGTCATTTAGTATTGATTACACATTTGGTGCTAATTATGCCATATATTAGACATTGTATTGTATTATCATTTGTACAGAAATTATTAAATCAATTATTAATTGTTTTCAAACATTTCATTCATTTTGAGTCAAATCAATCAAATCCAATACTGAGTAAAGACTGAAACAATTCAATCCATGTATTGTTGCCATCCATTCACCTCTTCCCCTACAGGGGCTCTGTTTCACTGACTCATCAATTGGACTCAAGGATATATACGATGAACTCCACCTTCAGGGGAAGTAATCTATACTAATATTAACGAGAATTCAATTTGAATAAAAGTCTCAAAAAATTTGAAACTTTAATCCAGTGTTAAATAACATCACAAAAGACTGAATGCATTACACTATGGGTTCATACCTTCAGCCAATCAAATGTCTCGAAAGTAATGCATTTGGCAATTGAAGTCAACTTTAGTGTTGTGTCAATTTGTGTCCAATTGTGGCAAACATTTTGTAGAAATTTCTCGAACAATATTATGGGTTAATGTGAACAATGCTTTGAGTGGATGCAGTCCTAACCCATATAACCCATACCAATAGCAATGGAAATTCCAATTTGGAATCGTCTGCAAAGCGGTGTCACGTGTTGTGAACCAATGGTTTGCGCATAGATTTGGCGCCCATTAAAGCATTGAAATGAGGATTGCGTTAGACTTTAATCAGTGTTTCAGTTGTTTCAACACTTTTTTTATCTGACTTTTGATTAGATTTCTGATTTTGATTGCATTTAAGTTTTGATTTGATTTTATTGATTGTCTCTAAAGTTGTATTAGTTTTGACACAGCCATGGACTGGGAGGACGACTGGGCTTCGGGAACTAATGAGGTATTGATTGAAGGAATGAATGATTTTATGGTTAATTGAATGAATTGTTTTATAAGTCATCCAAAGGGAAAGGGGTCTCAAATGCAAATACCGGCGATGATTGGGATTCGGGTCCTGCAGCCAATGGCAGCACCGGTCGATCGTTCGGTGGCGGTCGAGGCGGTGGGGGCGGAGGCGGTGGTGGCAGTACTTGCTATAACTGTGGCCAAAGCGGTCATATGAGTCGTGAATGCACTGAACCGAAGAAGGAAAGGCAACCCTACAAGTGCTTCAACTGTCAAGGAGAGGGGCACTCAAGCCGTGACTGCCCTGAGCCCCGAAAACCCCCCCGAAGTTGCTTTAATTGTGGTTCCGCTGATCACATGAGTCGTGAATGTCCTGAACCGAAGAAAAGCAGACCAATGAAGTGCTACAACTGTCAAGAAGATGGACACACGAGTAGAGACTGTACTCAACCCAAGAAAGAGAGGACATTCACTTCAAGCCATTCCAATGGAGGGGTCGATGACTGGGGAACAGATGCCAAGACCACTAATACGGCATCCAATGATGACTTCGATTGGGGCGGAGGTGGGAATGACACGAAAGCCTCTTCCGGTATGTCTGAAGACTGTATGAATTGTTTTAATATTATTGGGGTTTAGGTAACAAAGGGGGCGGAAGTGGTTGTCATAATTGTGGAGAAGAGGGTCACTTTTCGAGAGAATGCCCTAAGAAAGAGGGCGGAGGCGGTGGTGGCGGTTCCAATGAGTGCAGGCGTTGTAAGAAAGTTGGTCACAAAGCCATTGACTGCACTGAAGAGGTGTTGGGAGAAGACGGTAAACCCCTTCCCCCTCCCTATAAGCCCATAATGGTTGACGAAAACTCTGACAATCTTTACGAAACGATTCCAACGGGTCTTAACTTCGATCGATACGAGAAGATCAAAGTGAATGTGAGCGGAACAGACCCTCCGCAGCCCATCACTGCCTTCTCTGATGTGATCACTAGTCCACTGATGACCGAAGCCATAGGAAAGTGTAAATATACTAAACCAACACCTGTTCAGAAATACGCCATTCCTTACATTAATTCCGGGAGAGATCTAATGGCTTGCGCTCAGACCGGGTCCGGAAAGACAGCGGCATTTGTTCTGCCGATATTACAGGGTTTGCTTGCGATGGGAGACTTGCCCTCACTGTATGGACAGGCAGTTCAGGAGCCGTTATGTGTAGTGATATCTCCCACTCGAGAGCTGGCCATTCAAATACATACCGAAGCGGTTAAGTTTGCGAAGGGAACCATCATTAAGCCATGCCTTATATATGGCGGAACATCAGTTGGTCACCAATTGGCCCAAATCAGTCGCGGCGCCCACTTCTTGGTGGCCACTCCGGGACGTCTTCTGGACTTCACATCCAAAGGAAAGATAGGTTATGGAAATCTCAAGTATCTGGTGTTAGACGAAGCGGACCGTATGATAGATCAGGGATTTCTGCCGGAAGTCCGAAAAATGATTTCCCACGAATCGATGCCACCCAAAGAGAAACGCCAAACCCTTATGTTTTCGGCGACCTTTCCCGATGAGGTCCAGCGCGCGGCTCAAGAGTTCCTCAAAGACGACTATCTGTTCCTTACGGTTGGAATCATTGGTTCCGCCAATTCTGATGTCGAGCAGCTATTTGTCGAAGTCGACGGCAAACAAAAGAGATCCAAACTTATGGAAGTTCTTCGCAATTCGGACTCAAATGACCGAACGATGATATTTGTGGAGAAGAAGAAAACCGCAGACTTTTTGGCGTCTTATTTGTCACAAAACAAACTGATGTCCACTTCAATACATGGCGACCGCTTTCAAAGTCAAAGAGAACAGGCGTTATTCGACTTCCGCTCCGGAAGAATGCCTGTAATCGTTGCCACATCTGTGGCCGCGAGAGGACTGGACATCAAAGATGTCAAACATGTGATTAATTATGATTTGCCCAAAGATATCGATGAATATGTGCACCGTATCGGACGTACCGGTCGGGTGGGAAACACAGGAAAGGCAACCTCTTTCTACGACCCGAGCAATGACCAGGACTTGGCTCTGACAAGAGATCTGATAAAAATTCTTGAGGGCGCCGATCAAGTGATCCCTGTGTTCCTACAGGAGTGCTCATCAGGAGTTAGAGGCACTTTAGGTGACGGTGCGTTCGGTGGTCAGGACTGTAGAGGAGACGTAAGAATAAGCACATAATGAATGTGTTTTTTAATACTAGTAATGGTTCTAACATTTCAGGTGCCGATCAATACTGCCAGCGCTGACGACGACTGGAATTAATTCATCGAAATTTCAATTAAAAAACAAAAATGTCTTCAAAATTATCCAATATTTTCCATAATTTTTATAACAAAAATAGATATTAAAATGTTTTGAAATTCAATCTTAAATTTCTCTATAAAAATGTGTTTGAATTTTGTCATAACTGTTGATAAAAATTCAATTTATAAGATAATTAAAGCTTTAATTCAAATAAATTTCAATTACAATGAAAACGAATTCATTTAATTCATAAAAATTTAAAATTAACGCAAAAATGAGATTTGATTTCAATTCAAATGTATTGATAATGAAGAAAAAGATTCATTGATTGCATTCATGTCATAAACAGTGTTTTGATATGACTTTATTTCATGAATACATTATATATTAAATATTATTTTTAATGCGAAAAAATTGAATAAAACTCTGATTCATAGATATCTTGATTTATATCTTTTGGACCATTAGTTGAAAAAATGGTTTTTCAACAAAAAAAGAGTTGATATTGAATTGAGTGGTGAAAAGGACCGGAATGAAGACGATTGCCGTTAGCCTAATGTTTGAGACTTACCACGAATTCGACTCACAATTCACTACACAATTCACAATCAAATCCTAAAACATCCGAAAACTTATTTTTCACATCCGATGGAAAAAGGATTTTGTTGTGAAAAGTGTTAACAAATTGTGATCTCTTTTGAGACATTCTGTTAGATAAATACGAATATTTATGAGCATTTGAACTCAGTCTTAAAATCGATGAAAATTGAAACTAATATTACTTTTAACTCAAGAATTGAAACTTAAAAATATTTTTGAATATTATTTGTCATTCGCTTTTTTGGTAAACATTTGGGTCTGAAAAATGGATTTAAAATTATTACATATTAATCATTTGCTATCTTTCAGCACAAGTATGTGATTTGGGTCAAAGTTCAGTATTGACATCCCTGAGCCATAGTCACAAGCAATGCTAATTTGAGAGTTTCTTTATTAGGAAATGAGTTATAATTAGTTTTTCACAAAAATTTCACAAAAATATTATATTTATGTTATGTTTACTTATTATAAGAAAATGAAATTTTCGATAAAAACAAATTTCAGATTTAATTTCAAAGCTTTTTTAATATATTTTTTATTCAAGTTTTATGAATGCATTCCTTTCTCTAAATAATTATAAAGTATTTAATGTTTAAAAAACAAAATAACATTTTTTGTTATATATTTACAAATGTATTAAATCGTTGTTATGTTTATTGCATTTCAGTTAAGAGTAGACTAAAGTCACTGAAATTCTGACTAAGAAATGAAAACAAAACTAATTATTTAATTCAAGAATAAATGTTTATTTTAAGTCAGATAAGAAAACATTAATTATTTAACTAAAAATTACTTTTAATTAAAATAAAAAACGAAAAACAATTATATTTTTGTGGAAAACTATATTTTATTTTATAATAAAAATACAGAAATTATTTTAAAAATTCAATTCACTTTCTTTGTAAATATGTTTTACATTTTCCCCTTTTACAGTTTTACCCCTTAAACCCCCAACTCTGTTCATACCTGACTTTAACCTAATATAAAATAATTAGATTTCGAGACAAACTCTGTATTGAATATACTGTTCATTAATATCTCATTTTCGCTTTCAATGGCTTTTAATCTCATTATTTAGAATATATTTTAATTTATATAAAGTTATTTAAAACTTAATTATAACAAACATTTAAAAAATAATTTCACAAAAAATCATAATTCAAATGAAATTTTGAAAGAATTTTAAAATAATATATATTTACAATTCAAATCCTTATCGCTTCGTCGGATCGAGACCTGGATTCAAATTTATTGAAGCATTTGAATCAATCATAAGCTCTGTTCAAATCAATAATGCTTTACATGACATGACATCCAATGAAAATATATCTTAAATCTAAATATTTTTGTTTTTATGAATTGTATTTCAATGCTATGAATAAAGAAGTTTTTCAATATTTAAACCTCTTTTTACATCAAGGCTTTGGATTCAATGCAATCATTTATGAATAAACAGAATATTCTGATGAAAGCAGACAACAAATGAGACAAACATCGAGAATAAAGAACCAAATGAAATGAATAGACTTTTTGTCATAACATCAAATATCTATAGTTTGGACTATTGTTTGATTTCGATTAGAAATTCATTAAAGATAATGATCAAAGAAATGATCAAAACATAAATTCTAGTTTTGTCTCAATTGTGTCACAATTCTGTTATTTGATTTGTGAACATTTGAGAGGAAGTTCTCATAGAATATAATTCTTACAAATTGTAGCAAAAGTTCAATTGATGTGAAGTCCTATTAAGTTGTCTTAGTTGTCGATAACAAAGACTTTTATAATCCAAAAAACAAGGCCTAAAGACATAGAAATATAGTTTGAGTTTTGGTCAAAATGATTGTTAGTTTTCTTTCAACATTAAAGCATTTTTTAGAGTCATTTATATCTTTGAGAGGCTTTCGTTTGGCCTAAAGTAATGCTCAATCAATTCGCTCAACGATAAGGCATTCGAAGAAATTGAACAAAATATTGATTAAAGAATCACTGATTTGTTTGAATAACTTCTCAGACATTGTGTTTGAAAGTCTTCGACAACAATACAATAGTTCTATGTTTTCATTACATAAAAACTTTTTATACAATCAAATAATTCTTTAATTTTATTTCTTGCTATTATATTATAACTTGATTTCTAGAATTCAATACCTATTTATTCTTCCCAACCCAGGTAGCTTTTCTCTTACATACCCACAGATACAGTTTTACCCCTTAAATCCCCAACTTTGTTCATATCTGACATAATATAAAATAATTAGATTTCGAGATAAACTCTGTATTGAATATACTGTTCACTAATATCTTATTTTCGCTTTCAATGGCTTTAAAACTCATTATTTAGAATATATTTTAATTTATATAAAGTTATTTAAAAATTAATTATAACAAACATTTTTAAATTTATTTTCACAAAAATTCATAATTCAAATGAAATTTTGAGAGAATTTAAAATTAATATACAGAGACGTGCAAAACTAAGGGACCCCTCATAGGATTACTGTCATTTGAGTTATTCTGAACCGATTCTAAA
>JAQIXR010000050.1:0-66609 GCA_034700825.1 Quadroppia sp. Gr-Ori-00064 | reverse complement strand
TTTGACACTTGTCCTATTTGTCGTCGCCAAATAAATGGATTTGTACGCGCTTATTTTTCATAATATTTTTATTAATTATTTTTGTAATCGATTTATTCAAAATAAAATAAAAAAGTTCATAAACTGTTTGTTTTTTATTTTCATCATTAATATTGTATTACTATACACTTAGTATAGTAATTTGATATAAAAAATTATTTAATTTGTTTTTTCAAATTTTTTTTGCAAAAATAAATTTCATTTTATTTTAATGATGTATTTTGATATTATTTTTTCATTTGTGAAAAATTTTTTTGATTATTTAATTTAGTTTTAATTTTATTTAAATTTGTAAATTATTTGAAAATGTTTTATTGGTCTATCCCAGTATCAACTTTTCCCTACATTTTCAAACTTCTGTTTTATTCAATACTAATGTTATAGCTATGGCTATGGCTTTCCCAATACCTGATTCGTAAATGCACTATTAATACTGTAATAGTCTCCCCTACCGCCTTAGGCTTTTCTAACATTACTTTTCAAAACTCTTCCCAAAACACTCCCGTATGCTATAAGATACCGGTTTTGTGCTCCCTCATAGCACTCAATGTTAGACTGTGTTGACGGGTCTGTGCATAGACGGCATTTGTTGTATTGAGTTTGTGTTATGAGTTATCAAATGTGTGTATTGATTAGCGCATTAATTATGTATCAAATGGTTATTCTTCTCCCTTCACTACTATTAGAGACAAAACTTAATTGATTTTAGCGTAGGTTTTGGGCAAACAATTAGTTGTAATTCAAGATTAAATCAATTTTCATAAAAAGTTTTTACACTTGAATTCAAAGGTTCGGATATTTTTGGATATAATTTTAGTTCAAATGCTATGAAATGTCTATAATATTAATGATGTTTTTTTTGATGAAAATTTTTAAGTTTATTAAAACTTTGTTTTTTTAAAATAAATTACACAAAAAATTCCATCAAAACTTTAGTGCAAAATAAAAGTTGATTTAAATATAGGATAATATTAAGATGATTACCACCTGAAGGGGAAATAAAAGCAATGGTAGAATAGTTTAATTACTGTTAGAGTATTTTTGGTATAATATCTTAGATATGAAAAAATATGTATTTTTTGTTGAAAAATATGAAAATTTTTCTATTTTTGTTTTTTTTCTCAATTCTTATCAATTGTCCAAATCTTATAATAAAGAAAAATAGTCTTTAATTAAATGTTTTAAGAGTCAGTCACTGAGTTGTGCCGGTATTATAAGGAGATTAAAGCATAGTTTTGACCTTTCCATTGAAATCGAGGACAAAAGTCAAGTATAGTTTGATATTTGATTTTACACTAAAGCGATATTCAGTTCAATAAAGAGTGAAAATAATTGAAAGATTTGTTTGAAATGAAAGTTACTAAAACTTATTGCGAAATTTTGATGCAAAGATGAGTCGATGAAATGATTTCATTGTTATTTTCATAAAATTCAAATCCTATTACAAAATAATGAATAGGACTTTAAGGGGTCTTTGGGTCGTCTTTAGGCATAGGACCTAAAATAAGGTATTTTTTTGTAGACTTTCTTCAGTTGTAAAAATAATTATAAATAATACTAATAATACTTATCGAAAATTTTATACAATTAGTGAAGAACTTAAATATATTTTTATCTAAATTAAGAAATAAAATATAAATAAAAAAAATTGTTTTACAATTTCGGGAATGTTTTTTGGGCCACAATTCTATGGGATTAGTGTTTGGGACAAACATTTATTCTCATTCTTATTATAGATGTTATACTGATATTGAGATAACAGTGTCTTTTGAGACATAAAATCTAAATAAAAATCTAATTCAGAATCACTTTCGCATTCAAAGTCATAAAAGCATTTCATTATATTTTATTAGTTTTTTGTTTAAAAAAAAGTTTTTTTTATAACTGTTATATAAATCGACGAAAAAATATTTTCACATCTTTTCTAAGGGGTATTCATTGCTAAACGAATCGCATTTGCATTCAATTAAAAGTTTGTAATATATTTTTCGAGTGAATCAATCATAACATGAATTATTCGTTTGCTTTTAAGGTAAAGAATAAGACATTTTATGCTTATTATGATTGAAATGAAAAACAATTTTTGATTATTATTTCAATAGTTGTTAGCATTGATGACATCAGTCATCCATATAGTCATCGGCGGTCAATACGGCGCAAGGATTTCATTGGTTGAGAAACCATTGGCCAAACCGACAATCGATGGCAGAGTGGAAGCCATTCTGAACGGCGGCGGCAAAACTGTCGGCGAATATCTCACATCTATTGGCAAAAAAGTTGGCAAACCTTCGTATAGAGAGGTCGACACACTTCAGACGTCCAAATCGACGCACCGGTCGGTGAATGTGATTCCTGTGGACTCGTATGAAAAGCCTATTGAAGGGCCGGTCATCGAAGTCAGTCCCAGTGAAATACCCGTCGGTATTATATTCAAAACCCATTCACCGAAAGTGAATGTCGAACAGAGACATAAGCCGGGTATGTGTGACCAAACATTAGCACCTGGTGTTAGCACAGAATGACAGCCCAATGATAGCAATGTTCTCACTTCGAAGACATAAATTATTTTGAAGTTTTAACCCTTAAATGAAATAAGTTTTTATAAAATCGATTATAAAATACTTTGACTCAAAATAGTTGACATTTTCTTTATGTTTGATCTGTTCCTCATTTTATAATTATATCTCATTTCAATCAAAACTATAAATCAATTAATTTTTTGTTTGTTTTTCATATTTTTTTTGAATCGATTGAATTTTTTTGTTTTTTTGTTGACTTCAAACTAAAAGCAATTTTCGACAAAATAATGATTTTTTTAATGATAACATAATTAGAGTTTGGATTGAAATTCAAATTTGTTTAAAGTTTTGTCATTAAATTGAACCAAAAATATAATATTCTTTATATTTGATGAAAATTTTATAAGAAATTTTCAAAATATATTTCATTATATTTTTTGCCATTAATTAAAGGAAAGCCAATCGAGACGAAGAAGACTCGCACTGAAGACGAACCACAGACTGTTAGACACGAAGTGTTTAAACCCGTTATTCAAGAGCTAACTGAAGTCATTCAACCCTATCGTCGGTTCATTCAGAAGATACAACCGGTTCTGGAGGACATACATCAAGTGGTGGCCTCCAGACAACCGAACAAACGGCCCGACTCTGCCACCGGCTATACATCGTCAGCCCCTGGCTATGCACAGTCTGCAACGGGCTATACACAATCAGCCCCTGGTTATACACAATCAGCCCCCGGCTATACACAATCGGCCCCCGGCTATACGCCGTCGGCCACATATCAATCAGCCCCTGACAATCACTACTTAACTTACCCTTCATATGAATCAAGAAAAGCCATTCCAATGATAGCTCAAAGATATGGTGCCCTAAGAATGGAATCACTTGTGAAACCACAGAATTTCGTGCCAACATATAGTCATTCCCACTCCCAGTCCCAGTCCATACCCACCAATGATTACAGGGGCTATTCTCAGTCTCTGTTTAAACCGTCTAGCATGCCTACCTTTCCTTCTTTAGCTGCCTTTCCTTCTGTCCAACAGAACTATGAGACACAATACCAACAAAACGCTCAACCATTATATGAGAGACAGACACAAACTGATGAAAGGCCAACGTTTATAGCCTTTCCTCCTATGGCAGATAGATATCAAGTTAAGCCACAGCCAGAGCAACAACAAGTGCCACAACCAGCGCCACAATCAGATGCCTATCCTGCCGGTGCTGAAGGAGAACAGTACTACAAAATGCCTCTAAGTTTTGATTTACCCGACGTTAAGTCAATCAAAACAAATGCTTTAAATTCAGTTCAAAGCAATTCAAAGGTATATGAACTGAAATTTCGACCGGAGCTCAACTATGAAGACAACAGTAGATATCAATACACTTTGGCCTCAGACTTGACCCCCGATGACCTAAGCTTAATAAAGGCCTCCATTGACGCCAAATCTCATTCAAGATCTGCAAAATCATAATAAATGACATCTTTTTTATTATTTTTAAAAATATTTTTATAAATTTTGTCCTCATTTTTAAGTCTAATCTGATTTTTGAATTATTTTTCATTTGCTTTAAAATTGTTCATAAAATCTCTTTAATAACTCATACTTTAGTTGTTTGATAACTAAAAATATTTTGTTGTTTTTTTGTTTGTTTTATTTTGTGATAAAATAAATAAATATTTTTATACATAATATTATCTTAATTTTTAATTAGAATTTACATAAAAACTATTTAATTATTCATTGAATGAATCCTTAATTAAGATTTATATCAAAATCAAAGCCAGAGATAAGTGTAGTTCACATACAATATGAGCGCTTGAATTAAAGGAGTATTTAATTATGGATTTAAACTCATTTGAAATCATTTCTAAGGAATAATTTCTGCAATTCGTGGGTGATTTGAGGTGTAAAGGGGTATAGGGTGTCATTTGAGATATAAGGGGTTAACCAACGCATCAAAATTGAAATTAATATTTTCTAATCATTAGTTCTCAACAATTCCTGACAAAAAAAACAATATTTTTGTTTCAATTGATATTAAAATAAAATATAATAAAATGATTTGATTTTATAATTAAATATTTGTTTAGATTTGGATAAACAGATGACGCGAATGTATGTAATGTTAAAACATATTCATCAAAAAATATTGAATTATTTCACTTTGAAGACCCCTTTATATTCAGGTGTGCCTTAAATTCATTCTTTGGTCACATATTTCAAAATTAAACTTTTGATTTATAAGAATATTTTTCATAAAACATATTTACATATAAATAATAAAAGAGTTTTTGTATCAATATTTGCAATGAGTATTGAAATTGATATTCAAAACAGAATTTCATATAACAATAATTATGTATTTGTGTTGAAAAATAACTTTAATACAAAATTCGTATCACTTTTTAAATTGAAATTAACTTTAAAATAAACTATCATTTGATAAAAAATGAAAAAACTATTTTTGTAAACATTTTCATTAAATTTATAACTTTTTATATAAAAAACTTTTATTTTATGTCACAAATGTTGATATTTTCAAAAGATATTCACTTTTGAGATGATATTGAATTAAACGAATATTTTATAACAGTTTTAATCTAACCATTCGTTTGTGGGCTTTAATTAATTGTCAAATAATTTTTATATAAAAAGTTTACTAAAAATAAGACGATTTTACGTATAAACCATTTCTCATATAAATAAAGATTCAAAGATTTTAATCCAGTTTTTTAATAGTGAAAAAGCATTTTATTTTGAGTTAAAGTTTAGAAAAATTTCATTTTCTTAAAAACATATCTTCAATACAAATGAACTGAAATTTGGTAAAAGTTTATACAAAAAACTGATATATATTTTGTTCATTATTTTTACTCTACTTTGAAATTGGATTTTAAAATAAAAACGATTATTGGTTTCACTAATGATTCCGTTAAAAGACATTCAGTTCGTAAGTAATTTGTAATAAATATTTTAATTAAAAAACTTTTATCATTATTACTGTTATTATTACAAAATTTATTCTTTTATTACAATATATTGTATTTTTTTGTTGCTTTTATTTCACCCAAATTTTGTGAGACATTAATAATTGAAAACTTCTTCTATAGTTCACAACACTATTGATTGCATACCTAACCCATTGTTCGGGCGCCTACCCAACAAAAAATGAGAAATTCGTCGACTATGGCCTGAATGGCAAAAGACTATCGTCTTTACCCGAGCACTCGTTTGGTTCGTTTGGCAGTAGTTTTGCATTTAAAGGTCGCCTCAATTATGACCCAAATTATGATCCTTACTATAAGTACAAAATTGGTCGCAATTGTAAACTAAATCACGATTTGTTGAATTACAATACAATTGTTGTAAATCAAAGACCTATTCATAAGAAGAGAAATGTTAGAAAAATGCCAAAAGAAAGTCACAAACGATATAAAGAACGGCACGTCATCTATGGCTCAGGGGATAAGTGGAGACCAGTTTATGTTAAACATAACCCGAGACCACATTCGGGCTATTCTTCGACCAAATCCAGTGTTCGACCAAATCCAGTGAAACCGAAAAAACAAAATTTGAAAATCGCTTTCATTTCAAAGCCTTTGAGTTTAAACACTTTTCACCAAATACTGAATATTCACGAAAAACAAAAAATAAAATGAATTTTTTGTTCGCATTTTTTTCATGGTTTGAAATTCATAAAAATTTGTTTGATTTAATGTCGTTATAAAATGTTATAATTGTTTGTAATAAATGTTTTGAAATAATAATAATTTCTTAATATCTTTCTAAAGACTTATTAATTAATTAATCGTTTGATTTATCGAAACATTTGTTAACAATAATTATTATCACAATTAAAAGTGTGTTCTCATTATTGTCGCCAATATTTCTCACGATTTATTGAAACTCTTGTTTTCTTATATTAAATATATGTATAATTTTTTTCAAAAATTTTTGTAAAACTTTATTTAAAACAAAAAGTTTATATAATAATAAAAAATATTTGTTTCCATTATTTGGTGAATGAAATTACAAGTAATTTATTATAATTAATCATTTCATTCAATTGTGAAATACATTTGGCATTAAATGGATTTTTAGAGCAATTTTTGTTTGAAAAATAAAACAAATAATAATTAGATTCTTATCTCTCATCACAAGAAAATAATTTATTGATTTTCACAATTGTTTTTGTCTAATGAACTAAAAAATCTAAAGTTTTTTATCAAAATTCTTATTATATTTTATAAATGTTTTATTCATTTTTTCTTCACTTTATTCATTGAAAGTGAAATTCACAATAAAATTGAGGAAAACCTTTTGACGAGTTTTGTGCGAAAAATGAGTTTTTTTATTTTCATTAATAAATGTTTTGAATTTTTTTGCGAAAAATAATAAAATCAAAAATACATTTAAATATATTTTAACGACAATTCAAATGAAATGTTTGGCAAATAATAAGAGAAATAATAATAATATATTCGTTAAACTCATGACAAAAAACATTCAAATAATAAGCCTTTGATTTCAACACTATTAACACAAATAACTTAATATGTAATGAAAATTACATTTTAATTATTGGTTTCCCTCTGAAACTGCCCGACCCTTATATACTGACCTATAGACAGGCATTCCTCGCACAGATTGTACCGAACCCTGAGGTAAGTAGTCTTTAATTGTGTTGTATTTCTTTGAGGCACCGCTGGATCTCTTTGAATATCTGACCACTCGTTTGGGCTCATAATCGTCTCCACCTAACTGTCCGCCTCCGCCGCCGCCGCCACCGCCACCACCGCCGCCATACCTGGGCTCCTGTGCCTTATGCACAACAGTCTGTATTTCTTCGACCACCGGCTGCACCTGTTGTATAACTTTACGGAAAGGCTGAATAATCTCCCGAACCTCTTGGATGACCGGTTTGTACACCTCGTGCACCACTCGGTGCGGCTCATCCTCTGATCTCTGGTGCTCTACTTCGGGTGCTTTATCTGAATAGACATTACAGAGAATTACATATAATATTGAAATCATGGAAAATGACTGGAAATAAGACCTGGGATTCGGGTTTGTTCTACTTTAATACGATTGGCGTGTGTTCTGAAGTGGATGACAATCGGCTGGTCGTCCTTTACTTCGATCACGTGATCCTTTTGGTCGTAGCCCTGGGTCTGAATCGGCTGTATTTCGACATTCCTATAGGCATGTATGGGCGCGCTATACGACTTCTCCTGATAGTTAGGTCTCTCATAAGTGGGCTGATAGTTATAAGTGGGCTGTTTATAGCCCTGTCCATAGCTTTGGCCATAACTCTGTCCATAAGAGGGACGGCTATAGCTCTGGCCATAGCTTTGGCTCTGGGTATAACTGTCTTCATAACTGGGTTTTCTGTAACTCTGTTTCTCATATCCGTCGTAACCGACGTCTGATTCGTAGACCACACCATCTCTTCTCTGATATTCTTTGTCTTTGTATTTGTTGTCATCGATGTTCTCATTGTTGTTATCCTTGGCATTAAAGACATCCTTAAATTCGTGGTCTATTTTCAACTTATAGTAGTCTTCGGCCAAACAATAGACTAAAAGCGATAGGAATACTATTGACTGAAATTCAATCATTGGATTAATATTTGAGAAATTGTATGAAATTTATATTCATTTGAGAGTCAATTCATTATCGCATTCAATGTAATAGTATTTGAAAAAAATTTTATAACTAAATAAAATTTATTTATTTATTGAAAATTTCAACTAAAGTATCAAAAATTAGATACAGTAGTCGATGGGAATGGGAATGAATTTTTGAGTTAGTGAAGGGACGAAAGGGAACGGCGATTGAAACGCCAGTGCCTCAATAATCTGTTCATTTGAAAAGGCTGTAAATATAAGGCCTAAAAACTGATTTAAAATTATATACATTTTAAAAATATTGAAATTTTTGAATAAATCCAATAAAATCATAACGTATTTGAATCTAATTTTTTGGGCAAAAAACTATGTATTTATTGATAGGAATTTAATCGCATTTCAGATTATATTCACATAATATTCACTGAGAAATCTCTGAGTTATTAAAAACCTTTTTTGAGGAATATTTGATAAAAATGCTATTAATTATAAATACATTTCTAATGATATGAATGAGAAGAGCGAGAAATGGAGCTAAAAATGGAGCAAAAATTGAATTTTTGATAATTCAATAATTCATATCTTGATTGAAAGGACGAGAATATTTGGTCGGCATTTAAATTGACATTAAATATAGAGATTTATTATCAAAAAAGTGCTATAAAATCAAAATTCTTGCATACCTTCAACATTGTCGTTGAATATTTTTGATGTGATTTTATTAATAATAAAATCAAAACTTTATGAACAGTTGAAACACAAACACACTTTCGGATGGCTTTTGATGAAAAGTGGTGTTCAATAAAACAATTTTCACAACACTTTTGTTTAGAGTAATGAAAAGTGAATAAACTTTTTATGAAAAAAATAAAACACTTTCAAAGCGATTGTCGAATAAATTAATACAAAATGATTTGAAAGCATTTAAGCGCTTGACTTAAATATCGTTAAAACACTGTATTATATGAAAAAAGGCTATTAAACAGTCGTTCGAGTCATGAATTGCGAGGAAAGGGAGAGAACGAAGAGAGTGAAAGGCAGTGAAAAACTTGATATTAATGTAGGTTTTAATAAAAGTTTTATTCGTTTTTCATTCATAAGAAAGATCTCATAATCTTTTAAACGCGATATAAAACTTTATTTTATATTAATTTTTCATATTTAATGCCAAACATTACATGAAATACAATTTTGTGATTAATTGACAATTGAATGAAACTCTCAATTAAGACACAAAACATGAATTGATTTCAATTATGAAAACATATTTACGTTTTTAAATGTCTTTTTTGTATTGAAAACTATTGAATAAAAATTGATTTTTCAAAACAAAATCACAATTTTGTTCATCACTTGTAATAAAAGCAAAAATTTAATGATAATCTCATTTCAAATACCAATGTCTGACATTAAGAACGAAATGTATGGCCAAAAGCTATTGTGTATATGAAATACTAATGAAATATTAAGTCCGGAAAACATAAAGTGAATGAAAGAAAAAAATTATTTGAAAAAAACTTTAAAACAATTTTTTTTCTGTGAGAAAATTGCAAATAAATTATAGAGTTTTTAGCAATGATTAGAAATAATGAGGAATTCATATCAAATGACTTTATGTTTCATTTTAGTAATTAGTTAAACGAAAAAATATTTATTTAATTAAAACTTAATTAACTAATAGTTTATTAAAAATAATGACAAATTCATAGGAATTTTGCGGAATTGCTTTGAATTGCTTTGAATTTTGATTTGTATTTCTTTTACTTCTCTTTCAGACAATTTTGAGAGAAGTTTTCGTTTGATTTTATGTAAAATTTTATATTTTATTAATTAATTGAAAATATTTCTCAAATAAAGTATCGATTTGTAAATATTAGTGCATTTTAATCACTTTTAATAACGTATAGCAAATTGTTACGTACGTACTAATTGAATGAACGCTAATGAAAATACAGTTAAGATTTATAATATATTATTGTTTTAAACAATTTTCGAAATTATTTCTAAAGCTATCGAAAAGCGAATGTGAATTACATTACATTATGTAATGATTGAACGATTGTTTCAATTGAAAAGTTCATAAAATATTTGTTTTTGTTTGAAGCGATGAACTGTTTTCACATTTTTGGCGAACATATAATTTTAAAATGAATTGCAATAAAAATTAGAGTAAAAAACATTTATGTAAATTAAATTATATTTATTATAAAATATGTTCCGGCTTTAAGAACTCATATATACCCGGGGCAGATTCATATTATATTCAGAGAGAGTTTCGAAAACAATTTTATACATTAAAATCTTTTTTGATTTTTTTGTTTTATACAAATTTGTTATTATTTATAAAAAATTATTTAACGAATGACGAGAAGAGTGTTTGGTTTAATATAATTAAAACCCTGTAATTAATACCCGGGTTAACCATTTTTGTGATATAATCAAGAATTTTGATAACATTATTAATGATTAAATGATTTTATCATTAATTCTTAAACGAAAAAAATATTTTCATTTTCTCTGTAAAGAGTATTTCAAATAATTTATTGTTTTTATAAAAATTATTGAAAAATATTTTGCTTTAAACCTCTTTAAGGAAGATATAAAATATTTTCATTTTTTTGTTTTTATGAAAACAATTAACAAAAACTTTAGTGAATTTGAAGTGAATTATGATTTTTTTTCATATGAAAAACCAATTTAATTATTATATCAAATGATTGTAAAAATGTTTTCAAATATTAAAACATTTTTTATAATGAATGAGAAAATTAAAGTCAAATTGAGGCCAAAGATTTTCTCCCTTTCCTATTAATCGATGAACTTTTTTATATTTCTTATTCTTGTTTTTGAACTTTTTTTATACAGTATTTCATAAAACATTTTTTTTGTAAAACTTTCTCTTTATATAAAAACTGGTTATAACTTATAAGTCTTGTCTTTAGAAAACATAATCTGAATATTGATTGAAATTTAATATTAGATTTAAAAAAATATTTTTTTTTCTTCAAATTCATTGCTTTCTGTCTTTCCGTCAATTGCTGTCAAAAATGGCATTTGTTTTCATAATTCTGTTATTAAAATACTATTTATTTTCATTATTGAGTCAATTGTTTGATTTATTTTAACATATTTTAAGTGCTTTTGAATTATAAATATTTTTATATTAATCTATAAATAGTTTTCATAACAATAGCTATAAATAATATTCATATACTCTGGGTCTAAATGAGATGAATTGCCTATTAAATAACTGAAGTATTTTTTCATAAAAAGTTTGAAAAAATTATTTCAAAATGAAAAATAATTTTCTTATAGTTGCTATAAAATAGACTTTCCTTTTGTCCTCTAAGATATCGATTGTCGAAAGTCTTGTATGAGAGTTGAATGTTAGGTCACTTCAAGTCTAACCCAATCTATAAATCCATTAAACTATTAAACTTGAGATCAATTCATGTTTTCATTATTGAACGCAAACCTAACATTTGAATGCATTTAAGGATTATTTAGATATCGCTTAAGATTACATTCAACATATTATTTGACAATTTCCAAACCAACGAATGCAAAGTGATTATGAAAATCAGGGGCTGTTATGCTGTAATTACAGGTGAAGTCGAAAATGCAATTCAAATCACCCAAAAGACAAAAACATTTGAATAAAAAATGAGATTAAAAGCAAAGATTACTTTCATTTGATATGAAAGCAAAAGAGAAATCAATTTTATCACATGAAAGGATCGTTAGGTTTTGTGATATTCATTAGTTTTTTGCACTAATGTTTGACATATAAGTCGTGAGAAATCAATAATAACTGAAAATACTGTATATTTGAGATATTTGTTAAAATATTCATTAAAAAAAACTTCCGTTAAATCTATGATTATTTTGCAATAATTTGTTTGTTATTTGTTTTAATTCATTACTTAATGATTGAATGAATGAATAATCGATTGTTAGATAAAATATAAAATGAATTTCAAATATTTATTTAAATTTATTTCAAAAGATAACCCTTTTTTTCAAATAATTTATACATTTATTCAAAAGATTTTATTTTTTGAAATATATTATCCTTTAATACATTTCAATATATTTATTGTAAATTCATTTAAATCATATCTTATATCAAAATCTTTGAAATCAAAAGAATATCAAAAATATTGATTAACTCTCAAATGATATGAAACTCATTGAAAAGTACATAAATTTAGGTTAAATAACAAATATTTCGCAAAACAATTGCTTTTTATTGTTATTTATATTTATTACACAATTAGTGACAAAATATTTCATAATATTTTGAAATTTATTTATATTTAAATCATATTTGATTTATTGAATTATTTGTTATGAAAATTGAATTTTAATAAACATTAATGACTTATAAACAGATATTTTGATTCAATTTTGATTCAATACATACATAAAAAACACCGGTTTTTAACTAATATTTTGAAGACCTCTTAATATCGTACGGATGGTCAGAGATGGCATAAAATCCCTGAGCCTTAAAAAACTCCAACAGCTTAGAGGCCGGAATCACTGGCTCATATGGACGGACCTCTTCCTCTTTGACAGCCATCTGCTCTGCAGTTGATATGATGTGTGGCATAAGTTGTGCCAAATATTGGTCATCGAAAGTGTCCATTGGATTCATTTGATAGCTTTGGTCCGATTCGAGCAAATGTGGACTCAAATACTGGGAGAAAATCATTTTCATAGGTCTTCTCTGAATAGGCTTTCGATGGCTTTTAATCCTATTTTTGCGGACTTTTTTCGGTCTCTTCGGCCGCAAAGCATTGCTTTCGTCTAAATATTCGTCGAAAACATTATTCTCTTCATTATTATAGCCATTATTGTTGTTATTGTTCATAACATTTGTCTTAACAGGCATTTGAAAGCCAAACAAATCGTCCGGACTTTTCACCGGAAATCTCTTCATGTCGTCGTTGAGCCTATAGTTAGATATATCGTCCAATCCATAGTCAGCACCCGATATGTGAATGATAGGAATGAATACGAAAATCTATATATAAAAAAATAACGCAAACAATGAAAACAATAAAAACACTTGAAATACAAAAATCAAATATAAAAAAGTTATCATTTTTTTGATAACATAGTTATTACTCCTATTATTACATACATTAACAGCAAATTTAGTTAACATTTCCTCAACTTTAGAGCCACTCTTCAGACACACACAACAGATCTGAAGCTCTTATGAAATAAATTGATAGATATTTTGGAAATAATTTTTTTTTTCGTCGACTCTTCACTTGTTTGGCGGATGACTGAGTTTTTGGTTGTGTTTTTCGCCACAAAACGAATGAATCAAATATTGAGAACTAATTCCTTTATGTGTTTTGTTATCTAAATGACATTCATTACTATTGTAGGTCGGGATTAATCGGACAGTCGGCTTATGGATCAAATATTTAACACTCCGTGACATCAATACAGCGATTAAAAAATGCTTTTTATATATCATAAAATAACAGATAAATATTAGAGTGCATTAAAAGTGTTATTTAAATGATATAAAAGTGTATTTTTTCACACATTTCAGCCCCTCATCACTCATGAGAAGAGGCTTTTCATTGAAATTCAAGACTTTTTCTATAGCTTTGAGGCTTTTTATAACGCAATGCAATTGTGATAATAAAGGAGTGAATAAAACATTGAATTATAAATGAAGACATTTTTCTTGTATTAAATATTTATTTTAATCTCATTTACGCTTTTAATCACTGAAAATGTTAAACAAACTTCACGTTTGAGTATCCATTCGGTGCTCACAATAGATATGAGATTATTATTAATTGCAATTTTATTAAAAGTGTTTTCTTTAAGTGATTATAAAATTGGTTTTCACTCCATATATTAAAAGGAAATTTTTAATTGAAATTTAATTAAATAATTTTATTATTAATTATCATTTTTATCAACACTTTTAACGACATTTATAGAGAAAATATGAGTTATTTTTACTGAAAGTGTATTTATAGTAATTTTTATATATTTTACTCTAAAATCATATATAAAATCAAAATCTAATTCTCATAATTATTTCAAATTAAAAGTCGTTTTTAATGTTTTTCATAAATAACTTATCCTTTAATTGATTTGAAATATGTTTTTCTAAATATAGTTTTTGTGCAAAAATATTGTCTATTATTATAATTAGTTGGCAATGAATTACACCACTCATAGAGTCGGGTGTTTTTTGACAAATTGCAGACCAGAACATCCCCTGAAATTAAGGGGTAATTATATTGATTATACACTATTTCATTTGAATCTCATTTCATCACAAATTCGTCTATTTTTGTCATTTTGGAGAAAATGATTGATTAATAGTTTGGTTGAAGTTCTCTCAAAACACCACTTGTTGTAAAACTTGTACAAAAAGTGAACATTAGATCCAATGCTCTCATTATTGGTTAATATCATGTGTTTATTGAAAATGAAATCGATTTTTGTGTTTTAAATCGATTTAAGGGTTTAATTGTGATAATAAGGGTTTGAATATATAATTAGACATAATTTAAATACAGAATATTCTGTACGAAAACCGAGAGTAAAGTCAATAGCAATGATATAAAGCGACGCCTTTTGACAGTAAATGCAAATCAGTTTTCAATGAAAGCAAACAATTGTTTACATTATATTCAAATGTTTTGATTTTTTTTTATTATATAACTTATATTTGAAGATATTTTTTAATATAATATTTATTCAAAGATATAATAATTAATGTAAGTATTGATTGAAGAAATTATTTGTATTTTTTATTTGTATTTCATTTTATATTTATATTCAAAACAAAATTGTTTTCAAACAAAATAATTGAAAAAAAAATGTTTTTGTTTTGAAAAAACAATTCATTGAATGAATGATAAAAATGTAAACAAAAAAAATGATTTTTTAATATTTTTAACGCATTTTTGGTTTGGTTTTGAATTTGTCGCACATTTTAGTTGAAAAATAAACTCATTTTGAATTGATTTCAATAAAAGTTTGTTTTCTTCGTTCAGATCTCTGACCAAAGAATGGGTAAAAGGAGTGGAAAGAAGTCCAAAACGGATGAGGTGTACGACGTGGAGGACATCGTCGACAAGCGGATCAACTGCGGAGTGATTGAGTATTTTGTCAAATGGTTTAACTATTCTTCAGACCAGAACACGTGGGAACCGATTGAGCACTTGGATGGCAGTCAAGAGATGATCCGGGAGTACGAGTCGAGCCATAGGGGAGAAGAAGTGAAACGAATCGATGATATAATGCCTGGCAATGGCTTCGACCAGAAGTGGGAACCGATGAAAGTGTTCGGTGCGACCAAACGGTCCATCGATGGGCGCCTTATGGTTATGATCAGATGGCGGGGCAATCGGTCGACCTTCGAGTTCGCCGAAGAGGCCAATGAACTGATCCCACACCTCGTCATCGCATACTATGAGCAGAGGATCAGATGGAAGACCGGCGACAATAGGCTGGAGCGGAACACGTGTTATACAGAAGAACCCATTCCTAACCATTGATAGTATACGTGATTTTCATTACTAATTGTTTTGACGAAAAAATGTTTAATTCATTTGATTTACTGAAAAGTTGTGGAAATGTTTTTTTGCTTTGACGGCACGGGTAGTAGAAAACGGACAGACATTATCATTGAATGCCAAAACCATTTCAAAAAAATCTTAAAACCATTTTCTAATCATTTTTTTGTTTTATATTTTTTTTATTTAAAAATCTTTTTTATAATTAAATTTTTTTGACTCAATTTTTTGATGTAATTAATATATTGTTATCGAATGGCATATAATATATAAATATATTGTTTGTAAACTTTATTCTGTATTTCAATACGATTTTGACTTTAAAATTCAAATTAAATGTTATTACAAATGAAAGCATTTTTATTATTATTATTATTATTTTGAATTCATTTTTCAAACATTTGTTAAATAATTTTGAGTTTATATTTCATATAAATCTAACAGTTTTTGTGATCTCAACAGTATTTTCATAATAGATATTATGTGTAAAAATTGTTGAAATTATTCTTCTTTTTATAGAATATTTTGAATTAATTAAATAATAATTTTTTTAATTAATAATCACTTTTAAAATCAAATGCCTTTACCACTGCGATGTCCAGAGGCCTCGTCTGGAGATATAGATGTAATTTCATAATCATTTTCAATCCTTTGAATAATGTTCAAAAACTTTCACAACAAACATAACATTTAATTAAAGGAATGAATTGAACAGAAATATAAAAATAATGAAAAAAGTGTACAAAAGAGAGCTGGCTTTTGTTGACAAACGACCACCTGAGAAAGGGGTATATCTGAAATTATATATTAGGCCATTTGGACTTCAAAGGTTTAGCATAAAATGAATGGAAATTATTATCCTTGAGTATAATTCCTTTGATAATCATGTGATTTGTTCAATAAAATATAAATTATTATAAAATTTTATTTCATTTTCATATATATGTAAAATATTTTTATTCAAATCAAGGATTAATTCAGAAAATTATAATCAAAGCAAACATTCAATATTTGAATAAAATGTTTGAATTCTATGGCTTTATATTAATAATTGTTTTGCTTTTATTCATATATTTTAAGTCTAAACAAAATAATGAAAATTATTTCGATTTTGGTGTAAGTGTTGAACAATTCATAAGAGTTTTGAAGTCAATGTTTGTATGAATTTTAAGGACTTTTATAAGAAAAAGAAAGCGAACGAAACGAAAGACTTCGACGGATATATCGATGGCTGGTATTTGTTGAGCACTTCCGGAGAAGTGAAGAAAAATCAAATAAAAGGCTTTACTTTTGGTGAAAATGAATTGATTTTATTCAGAGGAAGTTCGGGAAAAGTGCATGTCTTGGATGCTTACTGTCCTCATATGGGGGCGAATATAGCATACGGAGGAAAGGTATCAAACATGGAAGGAATGGATTGTATTAGCTGTCCATTTCATGGCTGGATGTTTGACGGAGAGAGTGGTAGTTGTGTAAGAATTCCTAATATCAACAGTAAGTGAACACAAATGCCTTTCCCAACCAATAGCTTGACATTTATAGTACAAGACATCCCATCGAATGCCAAGATTAGGACATGGAGGGTATTAGAGCAAGGTCATTTGATATACATATGGATGCACTCACAACAAGTTGAGCCCACATATATTCCGGTCGATTTGAGTGCAAAATATGACTTTGATATGTCTTCGCCATTCATATCAGAGCCAATGATCTACCAAGATCAAATACAGGTGATATTACTATAAATATAAACACAAATATTTTCTTCATTATATATATTGTTATGTTTTCAGTATTTTTTTGAGAATTCTTTAGATTTTTCACATTTCAATACACTTCACAAATCTGTTAATGGTTTTATTGATGTTAAATATACGGCAAAAATGTTGAACAATGAATACACTGACCATAAAACTCATAAGCGATTCCATGCACTCCTTTCCACCGATTATTTCACTTTGGGAGTGAAATGGTGTTCTGTGAAAACGACCGTGCTCGTTTATGGGCCCTTCGTTGGAGAGGCTGTCTCTGAAATAAATATTTTCTGCTTAAAGACCTTTACATTAATTCTTCTTCAATTGACTCCAATCGACAAAAAGCTGTCAAAAGTCGTTATCTATAGCTATGCAAAGAAATCACTTTTCAGTCAATTTATAGCAAGAATTGTGAATATTATGACATCAAATGTGGTATGAATTTCATTGTATTTTTCATTCATATCATTCACATTATATTTATTATTATTATTACCATGGTCATCTTGTTACACTCCGATTGCCACTCATATATTCTTGGCTATTTTGATTACATTTATTATATCTCATCAATCGTTTAATGATATTCTGAACGAAATGTAATCTTAATACTATTTGATTTTAGATTCACCAAGATAAGTTCATATTTGATAACATGAAAGCCCCTGAAAAACCAGTGCTCATTAGAACCGATAAAAGTGTTGTTGAATTCAGAAATTGGTTAAAACTATTCAAATCAAGACATCATTTTTGATGATAATCCCAAACAAGCGTTCATTACATCCAAATGAAAACAAGTTTTAAATTAACGAAAAATGAAATTTTATTTCAAATGAAATCAATTTTATATTTTAAGCAAATTTTTTTAATTACAATTCTTTGTGAATATATTCTTAATTTTAATTAAATTCTGTCCAAATATTTTAATACCTGTGCTATTCGTTCGCGAAATAATGATTCGTTAATTTGATTATTCACTGATATGTCCGACTTCTTCAGCATTAATGGAATCAATCTATAAGATATCCGTGGATTAGATTGTAGTTCAAATCCGTGCAAATGTGGTTCATATGTCTGGCCGTCGGGTCTGAAGTGATCGAAACCATCGTCAAAATCAATATGTTTTGACTCAAAGCCTCTGTTTTGATGATTGCTTTCAAAGTCATCGAAGCGATGATCAAATGAATGGCGATTCCAGTCGTGTCTGTTATGTGCGAACTGACCATCACTTGTCATATCTGACTCTTCATTGTCTTTATGTTCCTTTTCCGGTACAACTGTCTTAATGTCTTCGACCACTGGCTCTATATGTTGTACAAAATGACGAAAGGGTTGTATGTATTCATTGACTTCTTGTACGACTGGTTTCAGTATTTTATGTTTCATGCGATAGGGTTTGGCATTAGTTGTCTTCTCTTCAATTGGTTTCTCTTCATTATCTGTAATGAACACAAAATATGACCACAATTTAAGTGCGAATTGTTTTAAAGATTAGCTTAAAAATAGATTAAAATTATTTGCAAATAAAAATGTTTTACAAAAAAAACAAATTCTTTTAATAATTAGTTTTATCTAAAAAACAGTTATTTTTCAAATGACTTCTCTATACTGTTTTCACTATTTGTATTTCAGCCGTAATATAACAATTAATAGCAAATGAAATGTTAATTAAATTTGAAATTTACTTGAATTATAAATTTGATGGAATGTAAGAGCACTGGAATGGGTCCTGAAATTTATGGCCAGTGGTCTGGGTTTGGATGTGATCTCAATCACTTGTGGCTCTATTTCTTCATTTTCCACATTATATGGAATCACTTCCACTCTTCGTCTCGTCTGAACGGCCAAAGATATTGGCTTTTGGCCCCTTTCGCCCCTTAAATCGCTTCTTGACATCGATAGATCAGACCATTGACCATTCTTGTGTTCGCCACTGAAGTGGTGATTGTATTCACCATTAAATCTATGTCTGTTATCATTAAATCCATTGAACGATTGTCTCATCCCTTCATTATTGGCGTAATTGACACCAAATCTGTTCCAATCCATGGCTTTTGTCGAAGATATCGAGAGCAGAGAAAACTTTTTGAATGAAAAACAGAATTAATGTTAAAATAGTTCCCAAAAAAAGTTTATAATAATTTAAAAATGAATAAATGATTTCAAAAAATCATTTTTAGATTCAATGACCAAAATCTCTTTGAAAAACTTTTTCCTATTTTTAATATCAATAATATATGAAAACTATTTATAAAAATGGTTTTTAAAATGAATTTAAATTATAATAATAACAAAAAGGTTTACCAAAAGATATTTTAATGACAAATGCATAATAAAATGTCGAATAAATATCACTTTAATGTTGAAAAGTTTAAAACATATGTAAAAATGTAATGCTTTTTGACTATTATTGCAAACAATCAATACTTGAAAAGCCTTAACAACAGACAAATGTTTGGCAAAACTTTTCGTTCAAGTGATAGACAATCGAAATGTGAAGACAAGGTTTCGCCAAACGATGGGAGAAAATAATGGTATTATTTTTGTTGCATTATTTCATACCTCAAACAAACAACTTCTTTATGCTATATATCATGTGTTTTATAGAGAAATGCCATTCATTTGAAAGCAGTTCTTCAAAAACGAGATTTTTGTGCCGAAAAGTATATAACAATAACAATAATAATAGAGACAAACAATAAGTGATTTCTCAAATGTGGGCTAAAAACCAATTTAACAGCAAATGCTTTCGTCGTTTTGGCGAAGACTTCGCCCAAAAAATACAAACACAAATATAATACTGTTTTTCGTATAAGATTTCATTAAATTAATCACAAAATTGTGTCAAAAGAAAAATTTTTTGTCATTTATTTTTATTAGTCCTTTCGCTGAAAAAAATTGTAATAAATTATATAAACGTTTTAATCATAAGAATTCATATCTGTTGATAAATTCGGAGTTATTTTTATTTGTCTTAATTAATACTTAAATATTTATATATTTATTTTAATTTACACTAAAAAAAAATTTTTTTTGTAATCATTTCATAATAAATGAATGAGTTTTACAATCGATAGAAAAAAAACTCATTAAAAAATTCATAAAATATATTAAATTCTAAAAGTTTTTTTAAGCATAAAATAGTTATAGTTTTTTGATAACTCTTAATGTTGTCATCAATGTATGATCGATGGAGACATACAGGAGCTGATGGACATACAGGAGCTGATTGTCATACTATGTGCCAACATATAGGCATTAAAGCTATCAAACAATTTCTTAATTATATGAAAGAAATGTTAATTAAAGTAATTCTAACATTCATTGAAAGTATTTATAATATTTGAAAAATGAATTTCAAATAATTTTCTTTAATTATATTCAAGCAATTAATGACTGATTAGTGAAATGATTTGATTTTAATAGTAATAAATAAGTAATAGTTTTGTTTGTCTTTAAGCAAAAGATAAAATTATTTAATGACAACTTTTTATAAATAAAATTTGAATTTAAAAAATTGAATTGAATTAAAATACACACAAATTAGTGAAGGATTTCTTCATTTTTTAAGTGTTATTTTATTTTAAATTTTGATAAAACATTGAAATTAAAGTTATTATTAAATTATCTCAAAATTCTCTTCTCTATTATCGAAAAATTATTTGAATTTTATAACCAAAGGGTTTGATTCAAATCATTGGCCATGAAATTCATTGCATATAAAATTATTTTCATTTGTAATCATTCAAATGAAATATAAATTACATTCAAAGCAAACAAACATTCAATTATTGCATAAATTGTTTGAATTCAACGTAAAATATTTTTATCCAAATCAACGATTAAATCAAAAATTATAATCAAAGCAAACATTCAATAATTGAATAAAATGTTTGAATTTTATGGCTTTATATTAATATTTGTTTTGCTTTTATTCATATATTTTAAGTCTAAACAAAACACTGAAAATGATTTCAACTTTGATGTAAGTGTTGAACAATTCATAATAGTTTTGAAGTCAATGTTTGAATGAATTTTAAGGACTTTTATAAGAAAAAGAAAGCGAACGAAACGAAAGACTTCGACGGATATATCGATGGCTGGTATTTGTTGAGCACTTCCGGAGAAGTGAAGAAAAATCAAATAAAAGGCTTTACTTTTGGTGAAAATGAATTGATTTTATTCAGAGGAAGTTCGGGAAAAGTGCATGTCTTGGATGCTTACTGTCCTCATATGGGGGCGAATATAGCATACGGAGGAAAGGTATCAAACATGGAAGGAATGGATTGTATTAGCTGTCCATTTCATGGCTGGATGTTTGACGGAGAGAGTGGTAGTTGTGTAAGAATTCCTAATATCAACAGTAAGTGAACACAAATGCCTTTCCCAACCAATAGCTTGACATTTATAGTACAAGACATCCCATCGAATGCCAAGATTAGGACATGGAGGGTATTAGAGCAAGGTCATTTGATATACATATGGGTGCACTCACAACACGTTGAGCCCACATATATTCCGGACGATTTGAGTGCAAAACATGACTTTGATATGTCTTCGCCATTCATAACCAACCCCTTAATCTACCATGATCAAATACAGGTGACATTTATCCAAATGTTGATATCATTTAATATCAAATTTCGTTAACACTTTCAGTACATTCTGGAGAACGGGTACGACTTCGCTCATTTCAATGTGCTTCACCTTGCTTACATTCCCGGCATTTGCACCTTGCAATACAAAGCGAGAATGTCGAACAACGACTACATTGACCATGCTCAAAAGAGATTCAAAGCGTTCGTCTCGGGCGACGTCTATATATTCGGGGTGAAAGTGAGTGCCATTGAGATGACATTGCTCTTATATGGGCCACTCATTGGAGAGATCGTCAACACATCGAAACTCTTTGGTCTCTTCACTTCCAATACACTAATTGTTACTCAAATGACACCAATCGATAAGAAGATAACGAAAGTTGTTTTCTATATGTTTGGCAGGAAATCCATTTTCAGTCGACTTCTCGCTTGGATTCAAAGTCGACTAATCCTTGTGTTGGTATGAAATGAATTGATCGCAGTTTTCATGTTTAAAAACCACATAATAATGCACTTCATTCGGTCCTTAGGCTAACCAAGATGCAAATATATTTGATTATATGAGAGCACCTAAAAGGCCATTGTTTGTCACAACGGACAGACCTGTCGTCGAAATGAGGAATTGGTTAAAACAGCACAAATCAAGACCTGATGTTTGACTCAAACCTTAGACCAATCGATGAGACATTGAAAGCAATTATTAAACAATTTTTACGGAATTTATTTTAATTCAAAGCCTTTATAAATGACAACATTTTTTCAAATATTTGTCAAAACTCTGTCAAACTATTTCAAGTACCGGTGCTTTCATACGAAAAGGTTTTATCTGTTAAATAAAAAACAAACCATTTTTTGAATAATGAATGTATAGCTAATCACAAGAAATCCAGAAGAAAACTATCAATTTGACTCTGGGTCTGAGCACAGGCAGCAATGCCTGAGCTCTTGCCAACAGTTAATAAATATATTTATAAGTATTTATAAAGTGTTTCATTAATTAAATATAATCTGACAATTGATTCCATAGTCAGTGAAAGTGTATTCAAGTAATCAATAACTAGTGATTGAAATCGCATTTCAAATAAATAATTGATTTCTTCATAACTTATTTAGCCTTAAGTGAAGCGAAACACAGGAATAGATTGATATAAATGTCTATTCTATGAGTGAAATGAGATTTCAAACAATAGATGTCTTTTGAATTATGTGTTGTGTTTTTGGCATAATATTTATGGCACAGTCAGTGCGCACAGACACCAAAAAATCTCCGTAAACACGATTAATATCGGCCATTGAATTATTGATCATATGCTCAATGTTGGGCTCTATGTCGAGGACAGTCGTGTTTAGCTATTTTAAACATTTCAAAAGGGGTGTCATTAATGATACATAATTTATAGCAACTTTTGAGTGAATTTTAATCAATATTTAAGAAAACATTTCTTTTGACATAATTTTCGACTTTTAAGTGAAGTTTATTTCAGAAAATTTGTATAACATTAAAATATTGTTAGTTATTCTGGATTAAGAACAGGCATATCATCTGCTGGAAAGTGTCAACACCTATCAGATGATGACATACTTTGACTTTTATAGCCATAGTATGTCCGAACAGACCCTGAATTCAGAGCACATATAAAATAAGAGTAAAAATGTTTGAAATAAATAAAGAATGAAATTTTGAGTTAAAAATACAGTTAAAGATAGGTTGAGACAAATATAGTGTGCTTTAGATAAATGAAAAACATTGCAAAACAAATATTACACCACTTTTTCACTGAATAATTCAGAACGTAATCTATTTTAGGTTATCATATAATATAGACATTTATTTGCAGTAAAATTCAATATAAAAAATATATAAATATATATATAATTTCATTTCTGACGACAAATTGCATAATAAATAATGCAAAAAATGCAAAAACAGAGACCAGTATTGCATTGAAACACATCAAACATCTTGAATATTGCACTGAATTATCATTTCATAATTTAGTGCCAAAAAAAACTATTCAAAACATTTATAAAGTGATAAAAGATTCTGGGATTCTGTAGAAGAGCGAGAGATAGCTCTCATAGACTCGCAGTTTTATATACACAATCCGTTGCATTGCAATTGATTTTCACTCTCTTCTGTTATATCGCAAAAAGAAACTATTGATTTTTCGCACACAGGCAATACCTCCCTGTGCTCTCTCTGTGCACAACTCTATGCCTATTGCAGAATATCGAGAGAAACAGTGGTTTTTTGGAGCAGGAATTATATATTAAACGCTTGCGCTTCGATTAAATAGAGATATATATATAAATTGTTGTGATTTTTGGGAACACTTTTAACATAAAAATTACAATAAATATAAAATTTAATTAATATTATTGTCGATAATGTCAGCCAATAATCAGAGTTACGATTTTGGCTCTGAAGACCTCAATAAACAGCAGTCGCTCGACGCTGGCGAGCAAACGGATCCCAGTGCTGGCCAACAGCCGCGAGAAGGCATTTTAGGTGCAGCGTCTGGTGCTGTAGAAAACATAAGTCAAGTGGCATCAAATGCGGTATTTATTATGATTTCAATCTATTATTAAATTATTGTTTCACTTAAATTCAAATCGATTTGAATTGCATTTTATTTTGAAAATGATTTCATATTTGCATAAAAATGTCATTTCATGAATAGTTTTGTAAATATCAATCATTTGTCAATTGAAATGCAATTAATTAATTGGATTTTATATAATTTTTTACTAATTATTAAAATTATTTGAAGTTAAATAAACCTCAAAACCATATAATAACTAATATTTTGCAAATTATTAATAAAATGCAATTAAATGCTATAAACGCACGAAATCCGCACAATATATGTATCAATCATTTTTTATATGAGAAATAAATATGAAATAAAATAACTTTTTATCGATTTTTTATCGATAGAAATGTTGGTTAAAAAAACCAAAACAAAATTCGATAATAATTTTATGTATTAATTAATTTCAATGTATTTTTATTTCAATTGTAATCCCATTTCAGGTGAAACAAAGTTCCGAAGCGTTGGTCAACGCGGGCAAAGGTATCGTAGAAATGGGAGGTTCGGTAATATCGGGACTCAAACGTGGATTCAGCAAAACGGGTGACTCTGGGGCTGACTAATAATATTCGTGTGATTTATCAAAAACTGTACCGAAAAAACACACAAACAATATATGAATAAAACACAAATCCATAGAAAATAATAGTATATAATATAATAAAATATTTTGTGTTTTAAATCCCATTTAAATCCTATTATGAAAAAAACAAAACCAAAAAATAACTATTAATTTATAAAAATGATTGCATTTTTGTTTTGAGAACAGATTATATGTGAAGACAACACAAACTCATACGAAACGAGTGTTTCATTATTAATGGATTAGCGATTAATTCAGAAATCCGTCAAATATTCTATAAAAATGAGATCCAAATCAATGTTTTGAGTTATCCTTAGTTTTAATAATAAGAAAATAATTTATAAAAATAAAACTCTTTTTCAATTCATTTTAGGAACTCATAAAACAACACAACCATTATATTCATGAATAGTCTGTTTTCAAAAAACAAAGCAAAAAATGATTTATTTATCACAACATATATAATGAAAGTCTTATTTTAATGAATATTCAGTGAAATAATAGACGAAATGATTATCAAATTTATTATTAGACCAAAGAAAATGCCGTCAAAAATATACATAAGATATTGAAAACAGTGAAATATATAGCAAAAAAATTTCATTTCATTTTGAATTTTGTTCACAGAATTTGATAACAACTCTGAAAAATAGTGTTTTTAATTATACATTAATTTATAGCAATTGTTAGCAACGACTGAAATTAGATGCAATGCAACGACGATTTGATTTCTCAATTTCATTGTAGGGTTAAAAATGAAAAACTATTTTTATTATTACTGTATAAGAAATGCTTTTATTATTTTCGACAACTAATTGAATGCAGTTTTCAATGTAAACAACGCTTTCACTCATATTAACGATATATTTATCGAATAAATTATTAATAATATTATATATAAGTATATATTTATTGACATTTAATTATTCATAAAATATATTATTTATAACTTTATGAATAGTCTATACAATGGAGAAAATATTACTATTAAATTGTTTTACTTATTCTCCATATGTTTCACAAAACGTGTTATTGATTTTTGGTTACAATTTCTAAGTTTTAGTGTATTATTCCATACAATGTTCACCTGATTTCCTCAAAATAAAGACCCCTTTAAAAAGAGAAAAATCAAAGCGTTTTTTCATTCAGTTGTCATTCGTTTGACAATATATTTCATTATATCATAAAATATATGATAAATAATGACATTTCTGTTCATAAAAAGTTTGATTTCAAAATTTTTTTTTTGCTTTCCGTTTATATTCTTTCGACGATTCATTCATTCATTGCAAACACAGAATAACTGCAAATATTTACAGAATATTCTTCACAACTCAATTCTCATTGTTTATTAGGGCTGGTATTCAAATGTCAAGTCATTAAACATTTAGACTCGAGTTTCGTTGTTTGTCGTCAAACATAATATAAAATCTCATTCTTATTACTAAAGACATAATATTTACTCATTTATGACATAATGAACACTAATTCCTATAATAATAAAAGCAATAAACTATTCATTGCAATAAATGCCCATAAATTATATTTACGTTAATTCACATATGAGTTAACATTGTATTGATTTGTATAATAAAGAAATGATTTCTAATAAACAAATATAATTGAAATCAATTAACGAATGAAATCAATGCAAAACTACATATAAATTGAATATTCAGTGTATAAAAAGAGAATAATTTATGTCATTATTTGCAGTGTTTTTGAATAATTGCCAAAAATTCTGAACATTTTTATTGTTATTAAACAGAGATTTTTCTTTAATAATAATTTTCACATTTTTTTCAATGAAAAAAATATTGTTTAAAATTAAAAATATTTTGAGTTTATATTGAAGTACAGAAAACACAGAACATTCAGAAGAAGCAAACAGTGGCCAAAGTTGAGATACACTCGAAGGCCAAGACATGAATGAGTGCCGAATATGCAAAGACACCGACGATAGGGAGTCGATGATCAGTCCCTGTATTTGTTCCGGGTCTATGAAATACATTCACAGACAATGTCTGCTCCAATGGATCGAAACGAGCGATAGTCCAGAGGTTTGTAGTGTCTGTAAATCGTATTACAACTGCAATATCGCCTCAAAACGGATCAACTTCTGGTCTTACGTCAAGAAGGAGTACAAAGACTTGCTATCAATGATTCTCTTCATTGTTATCTACTCGTTCTTCCTATTCCTGCCGGTGTTCGCCATCTACTCAATGGATCCAAAGTCATATAACTCATGGCAGAGGAGGTGTGCCCTCGGATGCAAAGGAAGGATCGAAGTGTTATCCGATGTTGAGATGAATGGTAGAAAAATACGACTATTGGTGACAGTGTTGACCACCTGTGCTATGATGTGGATCATTCTGGGGTTCGCCATTTGGGAGGACTGGAACAGTCATCGCACCTATGCTATCGTCGACTGAAATGATTGAACGGCAAAAAACGAAATCAATTTTCAATAAAACAATTATTTCTTCACAAAAGATAACAAAGTTTTCAATGGTTTTTGATTTAGTTATTCATTGATGAAAAGCAAATGCATTTAAGTCTATAATTCTCTATAATTCTCTATAAGTCTCCATAAGTCTAAAAACCTGTATTCATATCATTGACAAAAAGTTTTACTCAAACTTTTCATTAAATAGTGACCAAAAGTGTCACTCCTTTTGACTCTTAGTGAAAATTAGTGCCAAATTCATGCAATGGTTTCAAAAGTTTTTTTACTTTATATTCAAATTTTTTTCACATTTTATTTCAATATATTTTATAAAATAATTGTATTTTTAGTGAATTTAATACTCAATAATAAAAGCAATTTTGATCTCAGGTTTGAATTGAATTAATTATAAAACGCCCCCTTTTTTTGACGACATCCCTGTCCTATAGGACTGTCCTATAAATAGTTATAGTCTTAATGAATGACTTTTTACTCAACTCTTTGTTTAAGATTTTTTTTCGTCACAAAAATTGTTATTTGTTTTGAAAGCCATTCAACAGACGATTGTCTCAAGACTTTTGGTGCCATTAATTGACTTCACTTCACATCCAATGATGTCTTCGTTGATAATTACCGCCAATTTTGGCCAAACTGTTGACCACAACTCAAATGAGGTCTGAATTGAAGTTATTTTGAATTGTCTTTTGATTACAAAAATGGTTTTACAGTTGATCCACACGAAGGACAATGTCTTCGTCGATGGCATTATTGCCGTAAGTATTGGATGTATTCAATCGATTGTCGACAAATTGGATCCAATTGTTTGATGTCTTTAGATATTGTCTGAACACAAACTTCAGCCATGGCTCGACTCCGGCCTCAAGAAGGAATACCAGCGCCGATACGGACTTCAATTGCCTGAAGACTGGATCCAAGTGTTGAGAGACAACACCAATGGTGTCATCGAAGTCGAAACGTATGTATTGTTCACAAATTTATACCCCTTTTGATCGTTTGAAACCATTTTCTTCACCCTATAGTAAGTCCTATTCAAACGTCACGAAGACTTTCATTCAGTTGTCTCTGAAAGTGGCCAAAGATGTGTCGGCGCCGCCTATGTCGCCACCGATGGTCACCAGGACTGTGACCTTTGCAAACGCCATGTCTTCGCCACCGATGGAACCGATGGACGAATCGATGTCTTTGATTGACTTGAATGACATGGACTGCAAAAAGCAGACCAAAGCTATCGACAAATGTTTGGACCAAATGATGAATAATCACAACAAAGACCATTCGATGTCTGCATATGTGGACATATTGTCGAACTTCGACGAAGTGTTTGAATCTTCAAAGTATAAGAAGATATTGAAGATGAAGACAAACACCATTCCATCGCCTGTTCTGCCAAAAGTGAATCCCAGACCCAGAGATGACAGCGATTTCTTCGACGTTGTGGTCCTATTGGCTGCCAATCCCAACAACTTTATTGTCGTTCCCTTTCATAACCTCAACTTTAGGTCCGATTTCCAGAAACTTAAAGAAGAGTTGAATCACTTCTACGACAGAAATGAGAATCTCGTCGCTATGGCCAACGATGACGTGAGCGCCGGTATGTTCATCGCCGGCCGCTCAGACAAGTGCTGGTATCGCATGAAAGTGACGCACGTTATCAAAAGAGATCCGCTTCAAGTGATTGCATGTCTGTGCGACTATGGCGAGCACCGGACGCTTCATCTCCAAGACATTCAACCACTCGGTGACCAGTTTTACAATCTGCCGGCTCAGGCCTTGAGGGCATCCCTGGCCAGTGAGTGGACATTCCTATTGATTATTACTATAAATGTTTGCATTGATTACAGCCGTCGAACCCATTGGTCAGGAGTGGGATCTCATCTCTTCGGTTGAGTTCAGAAAACTGGTCGAAAACGTGCCGTTTGTCTCAACTGTATATGCCATCAACGAAGTGGACGAACAGCCAGTTCTGTCGCTATCCCTGTGCGACACCACTGGCAAAGACGACATCTTCATTGGTCCAGTTCTGGTAGAGAGAGGTCTCGCGAAGAAGAAAATATTTGCAGTTCTTTAAAATTGATTATCATTTGATTCATTGCTTTAAATGTATTTTAAAATTAATTTTCATTTAATATTTTTTTTTGTGTTTAAGAAAATCATTAATTCTTTGCTTTTTTGAGACAATTTTTTGACAAATATTTAGTTATAAAAAAAATATTTTTCTTTCATTTGATTGAAATTCAAAAACATTTTATTTTAAGTCATAATAAATTTATTTGAATTTATAAACCATTTAAATATGTTTTCATTTTTCCATTGAATTTTTGATAACTTTTTTGTAAACTTTTGTTTTAATTAAAAAATATTTTTTAAAATACATTTTCAATCGATTTGTTTAATGTGTTTCATGTTTAAACTTCTCCTTAAATCTTCTAAATTAAACTTTTTCGGATCAAAATTAGCCCCTTTGGGAACGATAACAGGAATGACCACTTTATAACGAGCTAATATCCGGGGCTTCCGTTTTCGCGACGGTTTAGGCGTTTCTGTGATTAAAATAATTGTTATTATTTTCACTAACATTATAGCCATTCCTCTCAGACATACCCTTTGCGACTAACTCCTCATCTTTGGTTTTCTTTGACTTTCGACCCTTACTTTCCTCCTCTTCATCGATATCCTCTTCTTCGGGTTCGTTGATTAGCATAGCCTTATATGGACTTTCCGATGATCTCTCGGATGAGCCATCGGGTAAGCTCTCGTCGATGTCTTCGTCGTCGTCTTCATTGAGCTCTTTCTTCTCGTCCTCTGAACCGAAGAATCGTTTGTATTCCTTCGAGTCTTCCGCGACATCGAAGCTCTTGGAAGCGATCACTCCGTTGTCTGCCGAGCGATGGCCTGGTTTTCCTTTGTCTTCGTCGACGAAATACTTGTCGTGAAATTTCCTCTCAAAAGGTCTCAACCAATTTCGGGGTCCTCTTTGGTTGGTGTCGTCCACGGGTGTCGAGAGGGCCTCCTCTTCGAGCTCTCCTTTTTTGAACTTTTTGAAGTCCGCTTTAGGCATGTCCTGCGGGTCTATACCATAGGCGGTCAACATTTTGGGGTTGACATTAGAATACGTGACCTTCACTTTGGGAAGTGATTTCTGGTCCTCATAGGGGGAGAGCTTCGATGGCTCGATGCCATACTTAGACATCTGGTTGGGATCGACATCTATTTGACTCACGTCAACCAACTTCTCATTTTTGCCAATTTTGAAGTCGTTGTCTTCATCTGACTCTTCCTCTTCGTCCTCGTCCTCATCAGACGAGATCACCTCTGCGTTTGGCTTCGGAGAAGTCTCTTCGTCTTCGTCTTCTTCGTCTGAATTCAAATCACATTATATATCATAAGACAAAACATTACTGTATATATCAATACCTCCCTGGCCTTCGGTGGCCTTATCTAAGGGCAAGCCATCAAAAACTGAATGAAAGGCAATAAAAATGTTTTGAATGAAAAGAATTCAATAAATTGTTGTAATTTTACTCACATTTTGTATTAAATGTTAACAAAAAGAGTAAAATTAAATGTATTTTAATCATAATTATAATTAATATTGTGTTTGGATTTCAAATAAACCCATGTTTTTCTCATTCAATATAATTATAAATAAATTAATTCATTAATAATTAATTTGTTTCAATCGATGACTAATTTATTTCTCAAACATTTTTAGTATAAAATAAAATTAATTATAATTTTCAAAACTTATATTTCAATGAATTTTCATTTATATAATTATAATGATTAATGAAAAATACTTTTAACAAAAATAAGTATTAATTTCAAAATGCAAAAAAAATATTGAATTTATGTTTAATTATATAAACTATAAATCATTTAATCATTTCATTTGAGATTTAATTATTTTTTTTTTAAGAAAAGAAAAACTTAAAGAAAATCCTAAAAAAGAGATTCAATTAAGAAATTCATGTCTTCTGTAAATCAATATAAAATTCATTAGACATTACTCTCGTCTCGATTTGACATTTGATCTTCAGTGACGGCACCGGCAGTCGAGTGACGGACTCGTTGATCGTCTTGAATGAGATAAGCGAACCATAAAGTGATTATAATGAGAAAGAACTGCAAGACATGACTTGTTTTGTATAAAGTGGTCGTATATAACAGATCGACTCCTGTGTCCAAATGAGTCGATATCCATATGATGGCCAACGATATGCCCGACGTCTGCGTGAGGTAATGGTGTTCTTTGATGCCGCCGATGAGGTTCGACAGCGAAACCAATTCACGCAAAATAGTGTTAATACTTGACATGAGTTTCACTCTTGGATAGAACTGACGATCAGTTGAATATATTGTGTTATATTGTCTTACATTCAAATGTGTTGTCATATATTTGAAGCCAATTCTATTCAATTGAAGCACTTCTTTGTCTATAGTCTGATAGTCGCGAAACAGTATCACAACCGTCAATGTCATCCAACAGACGGTTCCGGCAATTAATAGCGATTTCAGCAACAATTGAATGAATTTTCTCTTCGAAACCATTTTTTTCAAATTCACTAATTTTTTGTTGTATTCATTAAAACACATATTTTTTGGCAATAATTATTTTTTTTCGTTATAAGAACTGAACTAACGATTGGTTTTTGTGTTTGAATTAAAGTTAATTTTATATCAAAATATATGCCATTTCCTCATAATTGGCATTTCCTCCACAAGTGATGAAATGTTTGCTTTTTTGGCGAAAAAAGTTTTTAAATGTTTTTTCTAATCAAATAAAAACTTTTCGATTGTTTTGTGATTTATTTTTTACATTTGATTTGTTTGTAATCAAAGAAATTGTTTTCAAAATGAATTGAATTAATATTTGACTTAAAAAAAGTCAAAACTAAAAAGTTATTCAATTGTTTGCAAACAAAATATAGTCAAACAATGTTTGAAATTCATATTCACTCACATTATAAAAATTTAATTAGATTTTTGTCTCTTTTTTCAATGACTTAATGTTTACAAATAGTTATCATATTTTGGTTTCAAAAAATTCACTTCAATTTCAACATTAATAAAATTTAAGACAAACTCTAAAATCAATTATTTTATAAAAAACTAAATTTTTTTAATAAAAATTATTAACATTTAAACAAATTTTCAATAATTCGAACAAAAAATAAAATCTCCTAAAATTATATACAAAATCAGGGGTTAAAACAGTTTACTAAAAAAGCATTGAATTTCTCAATCAAATCAATTGTCTTCCAAGTAATGAATGTCTTTTATTTGGTTCGTGAGGTCCTCGTCGAAGATCTTTTCGATGATGTCTTCGACGATAACTCTTTCATCGCTTCTCAAAAGGTTTTCATATTTTTCTAAAGGAATTCTTCGCCGAATTTCGACCAAAAACTCGTTAATTAGTCCAATCTTCAGGAGTTGAACCCTTTGTTCCTTACGTTTCTCAAGCTTTTTGTCTTCGGATTCGACCAAACCCTGCATTTTGAGCCAAACCTCATCAATGCCTTCGTTAGTAACGGCCGAACATCTCATAACGACTGGCTTTTGGCCAAAGTTTATGAACTTTGTCGCAGAAGTGATTTCTGCAGACATTCTTCGCGCGTGTTTAATGAGATCGCCGTCAGATTTGGTCACTATAATAACGTTCGCCATTTCGACGATTCCTTTCTTAATGGCCTGGAGTTCGTCCCCACCCGACGGTGCGACCAACAGTGCCATCACATCACACAAATAGCTCACCTCATACTCGCTCTGACCCACACCTACCGTCTCTATGATGATCACATCATAGCCGGCGCTCTCGCACAGGGATATCGCGTTACCTAAAACAGGGGGCAAAACAAAAATGAAATCAAATTCAAAAAAAATAGTTTTAAAGTTTGCGTTAAAAAAAAGGATTTCAAAAAATAAATGAAAAAAACCCCCTTAAATATTGAGTAAATGAGTGGACAGTTGTCCGCACCGGTAGTTTGCGTGACGCCACCCATGTATCCACTGCTCGGCGACGGCCTTATGAAAGCCATAGGACTTCGGGAGAGGTTTGGCATTCGTGTCTTGTCTGCTAATATGGAACCGCCGTTTATGGCCGACGAGGGGTCGATCGCCAGCACAGCAACCCTTTTGTTGTACTTTTGGATCAAATTCATGCCAAACGACTCGATGAATGTCGACTTCCCAGCACCGGGTCCTCCACTCACGCCAATCCTCAACGTCTTCGGCCGAGTGTTGAGTCTGTGGTCATTGACTAGTCGTAAGAGTTGTCTCTTCAAAGACTTCTTCGTCTCCACAATAGTTATGGCTCTCGAGAGTGAAGCCCTTTTGCCACGGATTAGACCGAAGAAGATGTCATTCATTGAGATATTTCTCATTTTATTTATAAAAATATAATTCAATTAATTTTAAAAAACAAAAACTTTTTTACATTTAATTCAAATCATTTTTTTGTGTCAACTATTTTGCAATAAATTTGTTTTTGTGGCAAAAATAACGTCTTTTTTAAAGGCATTTAATAATAAAAACTTTTTATTCGACTTTTTATAAACATTTTGATTGAAATTTTGGTTCAATTATTGATATTTTGTATTATTTTTGTACCATATCTTCAAAAGTGTTAATCTCGAAGAAGTGGAACTGTTTTGAACAAACACTTCATAACAATGTGTTTTTCAAAGTTAAAAATTTCCACAAATTTTATATCATTTTTGTAAACAATTCTTTAAATTGAAGAATAATTGAAAAATTTTCATTAAATTAGTCATAATTTGCGATACCTTTCCACATGAAACCCTTAATCCGGGGTCAGTTTGAGCTCTTGAATGTGAATGCAATGCATTTATTGAGTAACCAAAGAGTGATGTCATATAAAAGATAATATTATGTGAGTAAAGGCATTGAGGCGTCAGTGGTATAACGGTCAGCATAGCTGCCTTCCAAGCAGTTGATCCGGGTTCGACTCCCGGCTGACGCACTTTTTTGGCTACATTTTTATCATTTATGAAAACTTTTTTTTGTATATTTTTTTGTTTTTTACAATATTTATAAAAATATTTCACTTTTGAGTCAAATATATTGAGAATATATTTCACAAAATATTATATTTCATAATATATTATATTTTATTAATTCATACAAAATTACATTCATTTGAATCGATTACAAGAATTTCATTCATACAGTCATTCTCCAAATAGATTGAGATGGTTTTTGACAAAAATCACCATGTTCCCCTTGACCAATCTTGATTAAAAAAATTTCTCAAATATTGTTTTCACCCACAAATTTATAGATAAATTTATTTTTATTTTCGAATTGAACTAGGTATTTATTTTGCATACTAACTAAAAAATATCTTATAGACTGTAATGAAAAAAACATGAATATTTTTATAACATAAATAGTGCTCAGTAAAAATAATGAAACTATGAACTGTAATGCAAATAAAAATTTTTTTTAAATATTATCACACAAGAAATAATTTATTCAATATTGAATAATTATGAACTAGGACATTTCGATGAAAAATGCTGAAACACGTCATCAATTATTTAGTATATTCTCTATAAATAATGCATAAAATTTAAACTTTTTGTTATATTTTTTGAGAAATAAGCAATATTCAAAATAACTACCTAGGTCAATTCGAAAATAAAATAATTTTATATATAAATTTGTGGGCGAAATCCATAGTTGGGAAAAAATTTTGATCAAAATTCCTTCATAGGAACATGCTCATTTTTGTCAAAAACCATCTCAATCTATTTGGAGAATGACTGTATAATAAATTAATTTTTAAGATTTTGTTTTAGTTTTAGTTTTTTGTTAATTGAAAATTAATTAACTTATTATTGAACGACTGATATATAAAATAATGTCAAACAAATGACATATAATTAATTGGTTTTTAATAATACAAAATTATATACTACTTCATCAATGGCTACAAAACGTCGATAAAAATCTATATATATTTCTAATAAAAACATTTTATGAAAAAGTGAATAAATTTCAAAAAATAATGTATTTCTTAATTTAATGACTGTTTCGATAATCCGATTGTTATTGAAATAACGTTAACTTATCTATAAATAAAATAATTTTCTTGAGTCCAAATCCTATTATTCCGGAACAGTTTTTGCAAACATTTAGCGAATGCAGACTTGAATTGCAATTTTAAGAGTGCTTATAAACAGCTAATAAGCCTTTCCTCCGAATATTAACATAGACTCTAATATTGAATAATAAGTTATTTATCGACAACTGTATTGCCATTGAATGGGAATGACATTCAAATTGTTATACAGTATTCGTATTCAATCGATTCGTGGCTAAAAAGTCCCAAAATCCTATTCAACACAATTTAATCCAAGGCTTGGAAAGGGGTTTTCGATAGCATTTCTATGCGATATTAAATGATTATAAGGTTGAGGACATGTATGCAGAGCCCAGACATTAATCACTAACAAAATACATGATTTGTATAACACTTTATAAAAATAGTTTTACATATTATGAAATCAATTGATTAAATGAAAACGTGTCAGAAGTTTTACATACGAGTCAATAGCTATACTCCACATCCGTTGCGCCAAACTAACCCGGGTTAGAGAATAATATCACTCACTATATTCTCTATATATGATCGTTGAGATTAATGACAACTCTTTACGAAATATTTGCTCTGTATTTGCCTTTATATTGATTTAGTCATAAGAAGACATTCTTCGCTATTCATTCATATAATCAAAACTGAATTCATTTTTCTTTTATATTTTTTTTTTATTTTCTTTATTAACATAAAAAAAGTTGAAGAATTGCTACAAAAAAATCCAATAAAAGAGATGAAAAATCACTGATAAGTGGAATAAATCTAAACTTTTGCCAATAATATATAAAAAGAGTATTTCGTTGTTATAACTGTTTATCGATTATTAATATCATTAATACTAATGTTTAATTATATTATTGAAAACCCCATAACTGTTATGAATGACTTCAAATAAAATCATTTATTAATTCATAAAATATATTCTGAAAATATTTGTCAAATTATTGTGAACACAATTATCTCATTCACTCTTCCATACAATCGAATCGATTATAGGGTTTACATATATTTAATGCCATTCCTCTGAAACACGTCTTTATCATTAATGAATATAGATTTTCATCCCTGTGCTGACTGTGCTCCACATTACCCCTACTTAATGGAAGCCAAAGAAACGACATTTTGCTAATCCATTGATAACATCGATGTAATTAATCGCAATCATTTGTGAGCACCGGGTCTTATAGGCCTGTAATGGCTTATATGGCCACGAATTTCATGTTATTTAGCGGTTAAATGAAAGTAAACTTTGACTTAAAATTCAGAAATACTTTTGTAAATCATATGTTATTTAATGATTAAACTTATTATTGATTTAATTAATTTTTTTGCTTTTTGTTTGTCTTAAAGCAAATAAGTATTTATGAAAACCATCTCATCTTTTAAGAGCAGAATATTGACAAATCAATGGCTTTCATCTGTCAATAATAAGCAGCGAATTCTTCATAATATTCTTCATAACAATAAAACCTGAGGTCATATCAAACACATCCAACTCTTAGTCCCAAACAAAAAGCTGTACAAAAAATATAGACTACATATAAATCAGAGAAAATATTTTGAAAACAACTTATTTTTATAAGGATTTTCATCAAAGATAAAGCGACGGAACGACTGATTTGAGTCAAAGAAGCAAAAAGCATATGTTTGCACAAAACATATATATTGTCCCCCGGGATAGGGATAGGGATATTGGATGTCTGTAAACAGTAATTTCTATTGACTATTGCATTGCAATTACTTCAGTATTTATACCATTTTTTGTCTTTAATTTTCTTCTCTTTTATGAAATGAAATATTATTTATGAAAAGCTATACAAAATAATTCAATTTCAAGGGATTTATGAGTTTATTGGAAAAATGTTTTAACCATTCCTTAAACCATTGAATAAATTGAAAACATTTTTATCTCTCTTTAAGTTTAATATTAAATATATTATAGAAACTGATTATACATTAGAATATGTTTTACGAATTCATAAATATTCACATAATATATGATATATTAATAAATTTAATATAAAGTTCTGTTTCTTTTCAAAAATTTAATGCATTTAATGTTCAAAAGTTGTCTTCTTTATTACATTTGATAAATCGATTCATTCATTCAAACACTTATATTGTGTTTCAATATATGAAATCAAATCAAATAATTTATTTAAAAATTTATTTATTAAGTAAATTATTCGCAAAATCTTTGAATAAACTCTTTATTAAGTTTTAGTAATAATTATATATATGCTAAAAGTGAGAGGGAATGTCATTTCCATTCTTCCCCACATAAGCATTAGGTTTAAGTTTTATTCAAAAATAGGAAAAACAACAAAATATTTGTTATTCAAAATAAAATGTTATCAAAAGAATACTAAATCAAAATCAAAATCTATAACCAAAAGTAATTTTTAAAATTCATGCGAAAAACTAATCAAATCAAAAAGATTTCACATTTTTTCTAAAAAAAATCAAATTTATGCGATATTTTGCTTTGATTTGCTCTAAAAATAATATATGTTTTCATTTAATATATTTAATATTTATTGCATTTTTAAATAAATTATTCAAATATTTGATATTATATATCAGTAAAGCTCAACCATTTGAAATTGAGGCAAAATATGAATTATCATTTATTGCTATACCCCTTTCACAGGTGGATATTTAATAACAAATACCCGTACTATTATTTACCCCTTTTGTGCAATAATATACAAGAAAAAAACTTTATTCGTAACGTTTGTTGTGAACTCTTTCTAATGCTATTTCAATGCATATAAAATACATGATTTAAGTGTGGCTTTTAAGGCCAGTTATGAACATCTCTGTTATAAATGATTTGTCTTTTTGTGACATAAGTAATGATATGACAAATACATGAAATTATTTCACTGAATATAACATATTATTGTCTTCTCTGTCAATGATTGCAATTAAGAGACAGAAAAATATAAATGTTTTACTAATTATTTGTTAACAAAACAATAATATATTATTCATTAATTGTAATCCTATTCATAAATTATATCACTTTTTGGTCATTATTTTCAGAAACAAATGGTTTATAAAAATAAAACAATACTTCATTTGAGACCAAAATGTAATACATTATATTTTAAGTATTTTTCTTAGGATTTATTAAAATAAGTACTTTTTAATCAAATAAATCGATTTTTAGATGAAAATGAATTACAAAAATGAAAGGAAATTTACACACAATTTACTCCTACGACAAAGTAAGTGATGAGTGGATGGAAAGGGAAAGGTAGGCGAAAGTTAGACTTAAGGACATCTTATCAAAAATATATGATTAAAATAAATTAAAAAAAAAGTTTATATATATTTCAGCAACAATTCAATGATAGCAAAATGTTTAGAAGAATACAATTAAGAAAACAATGCCCTTGGTCATACGATTTCATTATCATAAATGCTATTATTCTTAAAGAATTTTCCCCCTCAAAAGTCTATACTTTATTTTCCATAGAATTTATGCAAAATTATAATCAAAAGAATTAATGAAAATATTTATTCTGTTTTTATTGAAAGCAAAAGATTTCATAAATTAATAAATTTTCTTTTCATTCATTCAAGTCTTTTCATAATGAATAGCATAAATAATTTTCTATAAATTCTATACATTTTATTTTAAAGTCATATTTGAATAATAAGTTTTCTTTACAATAATAATACCCGGAATAAACAGTTCATTATCACTAACATTGAAGTCAGTCAACAGATAAAATCAGTGTTTTTTATTCACGAATTTTCAAAAACGCTTTCATTTGTTGTTAATCACATATTTGTATTGACATTCATTGTGTGAAATACTATTGAGATTTCAATTTATATTTCATTTGAATGAAAAAAAAAATTCTGAAAAGTAATGATTTGTTTGTTTTGTACAGTATTTGCAAACATAAAATAATTACTTAATCATAAATCTTATTCTCGTCTTCTCTTTCACTTACACTGAATATAATTCTCCGTTAAAATCACGAATAAAATGTCATTAAATCTCTTTTGAGTAATATTTACAATAATTTTAATAATCTCTTAATTTTCAATAAAAACATATTAAATATCTCTATTCATTGGAGTAATTTTCAGGTAAAAATAGATTTTTTGAATACATTATCTGATTGTTGAGTAATACTTAAAACTTAAAACCAAATATTTTCATAAAGTGTTTCAAAGACATAAAGGAATCGTATTTTTATAGCTGTGCTATAAATATATATTAATCCAAAATTGAGTGAAATAGTAGTCAATTAAAAGTGTCAAATAGTGTCAAATAGTAGTCAATAGTGATGTTCATTGAAAAAGATATTGTGTGTAAAAGACAAACAAAAAGAGTGGCGAATGTAATGAAAATCTTAATTGAAATGCTTTTAATGATTCGCTAATATATTGAGAACTAAATTGTTGTTCACTTTATATTTGATATAAACTATTGATAAAAAGAGTTAATATTAAATGAAAAGAATATCATTTCAGACAGAATACAGTGTAAGGAAAAAGTTAATAATAAATACAAATACAAATACCTGTTAAGCAGAGTATCTGAAGACCAGATCTCATAAGAAGTCTAAGAGCAGTAGTGATGGAAAGTATGAGAAGAATGAGATCGACGACTGGAAAGCGATGGGCCCTTCGTATACAGGCGTCGGGCCGGTGATGGGCCGACAGTATTATAGACAAACATAATATAATGTTCACAATAACGGATAACACGAATGGTATGACAATAACATAGATCTCAATCACATCGAATTGAATGTCAACTGTTGTATAAAGAGTCGATTCGTTGAATGTTTCAAATGTGAAGTCGTTTTGAAAGACATAACTTTCAATTAAAGTCTCGTTACTATCGTATGTATCGCTAGTCGTAGTCATGTTTGTCGCCTACCATTCAATGGCACTGTAATCAAAAAAGAGCACAATTTACTAATCAGTTGTAATCTTCGCTATCATTACATCGTTTGCCAACAGAATATACACTCAATTCTATGTCAGTATTTCTCATATAATTCCATTGTCGAGAATATTCTCGAGAAATAATTTTCATTTCATTACAGCGAATGACAATAAAAGTAATGCTTTTTTTGTTTATCATTCAATTTATTAGTGATTTTCTTCGACTACTCTTTCATAATATAATATAGAAATATTGTTTTTAACTACGCTTCAGTTAGGAGCGTAGTATATAGTGTTGCTCTGTAACCCATCTAAGGATCGGCTAACTTTGGTTGAGCTCAGAAATAAGATAATTATTAAGTCTATAAGGGATTCATATTTTTCTGAAATGCAGTTAAGAATAAATTTGTTTAAAATCTAAATTCTTGTTCTACTATCTCTTCACTCAACTCATCCGAAACATTGAGTCTTCTGTCGGTTGTCTTCAAAAATATGAATTCCTTCGTCAGAATATATATTATATAATAGAGAAACACTTCTCAATGGAAAGACATTTATAAAAATTATATAAAAATATTTCTCAAATAAAAAATATTTTGTGAAAAAAATGCTATTTATATATGACTTCATTTGTGATAAATAATTCAATTGTAGAAAAAATTTGGAAAAAATAATTTGAAAAAATATTGAGAATATAATAAAAATCTTATTTTCAAAATCAAATTTCAATTTTATAGACCACTGAAAAATTGATTGATTTTTCTTCTGATCATTTTTCTGATATAACATCAGTTATTATTCTATAAAAATAAAATGTTTAAAAAAATTAATTTAATATATATTTTTCGAAATATATTTTCATTTTAAAGTAATTTTTTGCTCAAAACGAAGATTAAGATTGAGTTTCGTTTTAAAAGATTTATACTTTATCTGAGATTTGAGTTTTCATTCAAAAACTTAATTAATTTTTGAACTCATATTTCATTTTCGCTGCTCTAATAGGAAGAAAAATATGACTTACCCTTCAATGTAAAAATATTTTTTAATTTTGTTCATAAATCCGATTCACAGAAAAAATTCATTGAAATTTCAAAATATTTTTTTTTTTGCACAAAATGTTTAGTTTTACTCATCATTAGTCGAGAGTTATTTTGTTTGACATCTGTTTTGAAACCAAAAGTTAATAATTGAGAGATAATATCAGTGCCAAAAGTTAATGACAACTAGCGATAGCACTGGTATTGAATGGATTCCAAATTATTACTTTTAAAAGTTTTTTTTCATACATCACTTGTGGAGAGACTATCGAAAGGCACCGAATGTTCTATACGTGTATATGATTTTGAACAACACTTTTATAAGACATGAATTATATTCTTGTCCTTTGATTTGGCGCAGTCGACACAGCGTTGGTAGCACTGGGATTGTATGTGCAATCATGTGGTCGATGGTATGGTATGGTATGGAATGGTATCATATCAATGACAATACAAAAACAGTGAATGAAAAGCTCCAAAAAGATCGCTTTCAACGAACCGATGACCGAAACGATTAGTTTTTCTATCACTTCATCGTTGATAACAAGAAAAACTCAATTCTTATGCCTTTCTATTTATGTGACATTAAATGAATTTTTTCTTCCGTGAAATCCTTTTGCGAAAGTTTGACAAATATTTTCTCATTTAAATCAAAATCTGTTTTTATTATTGAGTTATCGAAAAATATTAAGAGTTTTTTATTTTGAAAAATACTATAAATTTTATGCATTTTCAAAATATAATATAATCTTCTTTTCGTAAGAATTTGAAAATATTTAATAAAAATATTTTATTTTTTAAAATATTAGAGAAATATATTGAAAGAAAAAGTATTTACTTTTGAAAATATTTGCAAAATTAAAAGTCAAATAAATATTTAGAGAAAGATTTAATGAAAAATAGGAATAAAAATATAATAAAAATGAAATAAATTCTTGCATTTCATTAAATATAATATTGTTTTGAATAAAGTTTTCGATAAAAATAATAATAAGAATTTGAATTTTAAATATAAAATGAAAAATTATTACATAAAAATCGATTCAAAACATATTTTTGTTTTTTTTGTGAGAATAATTACAATTATAATTAACTTTTGATTTATCGCTAAATTTAATTTCAAAAAATAATATCACAAAACATATGAGAAATGAATAAAAGTATTGATTCAATGAATTACATAAATAAGTAGATTTGAAGATAAAAAAATATTTTTAATATATTTCAAAATAATTTTTCAAAAATATATATTAAATAATTACATATAATTTAATTTATTATAATTTTAATTCAATTTTTAGAGCATTAAAAAAATTTTAATAAAAAACTTGTCAAAAAATGTTGATATATTTCGCGTTAAATGAAGTGAATTTGAGATAATTTTTTTAGGTTTGTCCAAAAATTCATTGAATTTATCACTCAATAAATTTTGGGCAAAAAATATATAAAATGAAAATATTTTTCATTTAATAATAGTTTCATATCTTAGACTAAATTGAAAAATGCTTTAAAAATTGTCAACAAATATAAAGTAATGATTGAATGATTGAAAGGTTTTTAATTATTTTTAAATTAAATTTTAAAATCCATTTATAAAATGTGTAAAAAAAATATTCTATTAATTAATGTATGAAATGATTGAATAAATATTGATTTAATTTCAAGTGTTCTGTAAATTGAATGTTAATTTAGAGCCAACTCATAGAGTGCTATCAAAAGGGAAAGCAATAATAAGTGTCATTCAATGACAACTCAAGAGTTCTTTCAACACAGACCAAATCAATCTTCATTTGTCATCAAATGAATGGTGCGATCGATAGGAATAGTGTTGAATAGACTTTAAAAAGTGTGAAAAAGTTTATTAAATCAAATGAAAAGTCATTAAACTTTAGGAATAAATATAAACACATTGTTTGACACAAGAAATCGATTTTATTTAAAGTTCAATTCAATTATGTTTTCAATTGATTTGTTGTCTCGAAATAATGTCTGCCTGTCTTAAGGGCTCAGGTATTCTATATTTACAACACTTGAGAACAATATTTATCGCTGTATTTAAGGATACTTTGTGTCCAATCGACACATAAATAGGATTTTTGCATTCGTTGCGCGATTTGAGAGCGACTCCAATCACTTGACCACAAGAATCGGTTATTGGGAACTGATCGCCAACATTGCGAAGACTCGATATCTTTCTCTTGTGTTCGTCTTTAATGGTTTGGTCCACAAGTGTCAGATAATAGGGATTTTTGGCCACACCTATGGCTGGACTGTCGATAAGGACACCGAAATGTGAGGCCAAACCACACTTTCGCGGATGAATCAGACCTTAAAATCATATGAAAAGACAATAAAAAGTTTTGTAACAAAACATAAAATATATTCTTATAAACCATTTCCATCGATGAGCCAAATCTGTGGCAAAAGATTCGGTTCATTTTGTTTGAGTAAATCATATTCTTTGAGCAAAAACTCAATTTCACGGAATGCCAAAAACCCTGCGATATATCTATTGGTGATTATTATCATTGAATTGTTTTCGTAAACTATTTTAAAGTCATTCTTCGCGTCCATTACAACACATGTCACACAACCTCTGGTGCTATCGGTCTTGTCATACGATATATCCATTCCTCCAATCAGTTCAATGTCATCCAAAGTCCACTCTTCAGCGTCCGAAACGATTAGCTTTTCTTTCAATTGTAACTGAATTTTCTCGAAGTTTTCAATCAATTGTTTGTCACTTTTATCACAAAAATCAGACATTATTTCAAAACTTAAACCAATTATAAAATGAAATATTAATTGAAAGTCAATTGAGAGCCAAATGTCAATAGTTTGACATTTCTGTCACTAATCTTGTAATTGAATCGCTTTTCAATGCTTTCCTGTCTTCTGGTTATCTGAAGACAACCACTAATTAGTGGCGAATAACCCGAAGAAGTCTTGTTTATATGACACAAAATATCGCATTTATGGCCAATCGATGACACAAAACGATTCACTTCTTCGTCGTCTTCTTCAGAGGGATAATTGGTTCCAATGCCAAGAATGGCATCACTTTCAAGACAACTGACTCTCAATTTGTGGACCAATTTATAGACTGTAACCAAATTTAGGCCTAAAGTGAAGAAAAGGCTTAAGTCGTCGATCAGAAGAACACTATTTGATGACAACTGAGACAAATGTTTGTCCAAATCAGTCACAAATCGCTTGTAATCAAAGTCCTGCTCTTCGGCCAAAATGTCGATCACTTTTATGGTGTGTCTGTCCTTAAGTGTCGTCAGATTTATGCCAATCTTTGCGGCAATACTTCTATAATGAGACCAATTGTTGGCCAATAGTATTAACAGTAATTCCGACCCCTTTTTGGCGAATCTGTGCAACAAATGATCAAAAAGAAAGTCTTGAGAAATGAAGTCACGATTTGTGAATAAAATGAAGTCATTTGAAGATAAGTCCAAAACTGTGGACAAATCTGAGGACATAATCACTGATCGGATCCAATGTTGCAGTGATTTTATGCACTGAAAACACAAACATAAAATAACAATAATTTGTCCATAAATTACGTTAATAATAATAAGCACATTTCAATGGATTTTAGAAAAATTTCTTTAAAAAATCATTACATAATTAATGAACACATCATTTGTACACATGTTTTGAAAGTGAAGTAAACGTTTATTTTTGAAAAAATGTGACAAAAATTGTGAAAATGTTTTGATTTTTAAAAACAAAACGACATTTAATTTAATTATTTATTGATTTTAAATGTTTTTAAAATACGTTTAAAACTGTTGTCTCAAAACAGTGAAGACATGGAAGAAGACAACAGAGATATAGATGAGGTTAATAGGGATAAGTTGAGTGAAGCCAGACTTCATCTGAAGTTCAAAGGGGTTAAACGGATCTCAGATGAAGACAAAGAGAGGGCCAGAGATAAAGGACTGGTCATCAAAGAGGGAAAGTTCACTCGCGACGAAGACATGATTCTGAAGAAGAATTGGCATCAGTTTTGCGACGACTTCTATGTCGACAATCCATACCAAGTCTTAGGATTCTTCAGACACTCGATGGCAATCGAGGCGTCGGTCAGACATCGGACGAAAATGATTGCCAGAAGAAGTAAACTATATCTTCGTTTGGCTAAAGGTCTGCCGGAAAGGCCTGTCAGTCAAGTCTATCAAAGGGCACGGAAGCTGTTCTCAGGCCTCAAGAAGGCAAAGAACTTGACTGAAGAGGACAGACAACAGATACTAGATTTACATGAAAATGGTGTCAAATATGTGGACATCGCTATGAAGCTGTTCTGTGACATAAAGACTGTTTCGCAACTAATTAGGGATACAATCAATTTCAATGGCATTAAACTCCAGAAGAGTTTCTGGACTAATGAAGAGAACAAGAAGTTCGTGAAAATCATGAGAAAAAGGGTTAAAAAGTGTGAAATACAAGACATTCCGTGGAATGAAGTGTCGAAGAAGATGTTGAATCGGAGTCCACTTCAGTGTAAACGCCATTTCTATACTCATGCCATCCATAAGGTCTTATACCCGGGTGTGTCGACAACCCATTGGAAGCGTCGCCATACAAGACGTTTGATATACTTCTTGCATAAAAACCATTACCGAAACGAAGCCGAAATCGATTGGGATTTCCTTAAAGAAAAGTTTTCAGAGTTTAGTGAAAAAGACTTTAATTTTTTTGTCTTTATTTTTGTTGTTTTTGGTTTCAGTTCTTCGACAATGATATTCAACGTAATGGTCAGACATTGGAGAGATTTGAAGTATTCGGTCGAAGATTACGAACGAAAGAGTTATACAGAAATCGTGTCAACACTTTATGACAGATATTTAGGTGAAGAACTGCCAGACCTGACAGAGTTGGAAGAGTTCTGTAGTTTTAATTAAATATTTAGTTTTTTTTTAAATTATTCACATTTTATTTAAATATTCTTTTAGTTTATAATTATTTTACATAAAAAATCCAAAAATTGTTTTTCATTTGATATAATTTAATGTAAAAATTGTTTACAATTTGTTCAAAAGTTTTGTAAATATTTTCAAAACTCGTCATCACTTAAGACGATCTCATCCGCGGTTTTGTTACGATATAACCAATCGATGATTTCTTTGTACTTCTTGTTACCACTGTTTGGAACCGATATCTTCAGCTTTCGCCAAACTCTCAGCAATTCGTTAAAAGAGATTATTCTAAAGAAATGGTTAAAAACAAATGAAAACATTTGGACACAAATGATGTGTTTGTGAAATACTTCGCAAACTTTTCTTTAAGGAAATCCCAATCAATGTCTTCTTCGGTGTCATAATTGCTGTCATATAAGATGGATATAAGTCTTGAGCTGTCGTACAATTGGTGCCAACATTTCACCGGAAACTCGTATTTGTTTTCATTGATTAATTTGATCCTAATATTCGTCAACCAATGTCTGCGACATTTGGCGAACGACCTCTTCATCTGTTCCGACACCAAATACCAGTCGATGTCTTCTGAAATGTTTTCATTCAAATACTCTTTGGATTGAAATTGACTTTTAATGCAAGCGATGAACCGTTTGTTGTCTTCTTCTGACCAGTGGTTGAGTCTTCTTCGGCGCCTCTGGTGTTCAATTGTGTCCAACTGTATGAGCAGTGAATCCACTCTTGAGGCCATATTTGTGCAAAAATGTCTTAAATGAGACAACAATTGATTCAATGAATTGATTGTCGAAAATCTTATTCAATTAAAGTCTTTGTTATCGAAAGTGAAGAAAAGTTTTTGTTTATATTTTTTGTTATGTTTTTGTATTCAAATCACATGTCTTTCAAATGACTTGTGATTCAAAGCGCTATCTATTAGTCAATATGTTTTCGCTTTTTTATCTTTTGGCCCCTTTTTCATAAAGTTTTCTACCCTTATCTTAATAATTATTATTTTTTATTTACAAATATTTTTTAAATTAAGAATTTATTAAATGAAAACTATTTTTTCTTTACATATAACCTGGGTCTAAATATTAGAATTTATTCTAATAAACATTTTTTGATAAATTTATTTTCAATAAACATTTTAATGCAAATGTTTTTCGATATTTTACTTTATATTCAATGAATGAAAACATTATTATTTATTCAATAATACACTGTAAATGTCATTGAAAATCAAAGCCAACTATTTTTATATACAATATTGAAGTGAATGTTATGAGAAAACAGTCATATTTTCCATACAATCGATGAATACAAACACAGAATATTCTTTGCATGAATTATAAATGCATTTCAGGATATGAATAGAATATTATTCCATACAAAGTTCAATACATCCGACGTTTGAATACGAAAATCGATACAAAGTTTCATTAACTTCTGAGTCGATGTCTTTAACCTTAATATTAAATAATATGACAAAAAATAACATAAAATAAAAAACTTTTTCCTCAAAACTGAATATTGAGCCAATTCTTGAGTTCAGTTCCTTCTTGTGAACCGATGTGTGAGCACAAGAAAATGGATAATAAGTTTGCATTTTTGAAATATTCTCTTCTTTTCGTTCAAGTGTTGACATTAATATCATTCACACTATTCTTAAGCCATGTCTTCGAGCAAAGTCTGGACAGTAATAACAGTTATTTCGATGTCATAACCGATGACTACATAACAGATGACAAAGATATATGGATTTTGAGTAAGTTTTTCTGTTCTCATCATTTATATTCACTTTCATTATATTTAAATAATTGATGTCTTATTTGAATAACACTTACATTAAGTGCAATACAAAACAGAATTCAAATTCAAATCTATTTTTCATTCAAATTCAATACACATGAAATTGATATATAATTTTCATGAAATCTTTTGTTCAGAAATCTCTGCGCTAATCATATTTGCATTTTTGGCGTCTCTTTACTGTATTATAACGTTTGGAATCTATTCTGTAATTGAAGAAAGAATTTATTCTACGCTCGGATTCCTCACTCTTTATATCATTTGGATTCTTGTATTCCATGCCATCATCAATATCTATGGCCTAAGTCTGCCCAGGAATGCATTCATTGTACTGGAGGTCATGTCCACCACTCTGTCATTTGTGTTCATTTTAATGATGAAACGGTTCGACAATTTAGTCAATGTCAGAGTCAATGAATTGAGCAAAAGTGTGAGCTCTATATCGGATAACATTCCCTATAATTCAAATTTTGTTGTTTAACGCAAAAGGGGCTCAAATGTTGAACCAAATGTCAAGGCTTTATAGAAATATGTTTCGATTTATTCTTATTGTATTTTAGCATAAAATGAAATAAAGAATTTGTTTGTAATCTTAAATTGAAATTCTGTTAACTCATGATTATTATGAATAAAATGCTATTCATATGAAAAGATATGAATAAGATTTGAATCAATTCTCGAGTTTTATTATATGTTATTAATATTAATCAATCATTTGATGTCATTTGAATAATGTATTCAAAATTTCAATGAAATAAATCAATGAAAATTATAGCCAACGAATGAAAAAACAATTTATACTATAATTGAATTCTTTATTTATTTTTGAAATTGTCAGCCGTTTTGAGCAAACATTACGTTTTGAATATTTGTATAGAAATTAATTCTCATTTAAATTTTGATGTTTATGTGGTTTAAAACTTTTTCTTCAACACCAAAACAACTTTTATCTCAAGATATTTGTTTGTTATCTTAAAATATATCAAAACTTTGTGCGAATTCTTAACTAATGTGTGATTTCTGAACAAATATGTAATTAAACTTTGATTTGAATGTTTTAAATAAAATAAAAGTTTTGAAAATCTTTCTTAAAAAATGTCTCAAAGAAGTGATTATTTTTTATCATTGAAATACGTAATCATTGTGTTCCAGGTCTTCGGCATTATATTAGCCGTCATATCGTTATTCGATATGTTCTTAAAAGGCCAAGACTTTCTCAATGGTAAGTGTTTTTCACTTTTTTTTCATTCTGTTTATTTGATTCACATTTGATTCGATGACTTTTGAACATTAGATTCAAATTTAATACTAATAATAGCATTGATTGTATTCTTGGTCATCATTATGGCGTTCGGCCTAAAGGGAAGTCTAAGCGAAAGTTTTACATTAATGTTAGTGTTTTCAATATTTCTGATCCAATGGTTGGCACTCTATCCCTGTGTGGACACAAAACATCTCAACTCATTGAACATATTTATGGCTCTATATATGATTGTATTAACCTTTTTGTCACTCATTTTCACAATACTATTGAAACGAAGTCAAAGAGTTATACTATTGAACGATCCGGTGGACTATAGGGCGATGTTGGAGCTGGACAAACCTCCACCCTATTCATCGCTACCACAGCCACCCCCCTATACTTCCGTTATATGACTCTAAATATATTCTATTATTATCTTGAATGACATTTGCATTCAATTGCTTCACAAATACTTATATAAAGTATTGCAAATTGTATTAAAAAAAGTTATTTTTTTATTAACAAATGAAATATATTTTATGTTATTATGAATATAATTATTGTTATGAAAACATCAAATGATTTGTTGTCGACAACAGAATTGTATGAAAAATATATGCAAAATATTTTGTTTTTTGTTTGATTTTATTGTCTGATAAAAACAAAATTAAATGAACAAAAAATGTTTGGAAATATTCGCCAAATGTAAAAACGATAAAATATTTCACAAAATAATATTACTTCAAATAAAGACAATTTCAAAAGTGTTTCGAAAATATTCTGCTTTTGAAAACATTTTTTTAAAAGTTGTAATAATTTTGTGATATATTGTAGTCATTAATCGATTGTATTATATATTCTTTGATAATATTTCTTATATAAAGAATTTTATAAATATATTTCAAATATATTTTATTCATTCATTAGATATAGTTTTACTTATGATAAGAAAAGTCGATATAATTTATGTGTAATTATTATTTTCATAAAATGAAACTCAAATTAAATTTTTTGATCAGTTTTTATTTTGAGAATAAATATTGTTTTTCAAATGTTTACGAAGTGTTTCAATGATAACGAAAAGTGTAAATAATTTTGGCACAAAATATCAAAATAAGTGAAAAATAAATAAAATTTTAATATTGGAAAAAATAAGTCAAATATTATCTCATAATCGACTTCAAGGGTAATTAATGTCAATTTACCAAACATTTTGATGTCTCACAAAATCTATTATTCATTACCATCTCATCAATGAATCGACTGTTTATTGAATTCTGTGATTGCAATGAGATCTCAAATGTGTCTAAAAAGGTGTAAAACATTTTCAGAGTTATTATTTCATTGTTTTTCTTCTGCCATTGAATTCTTATTATGAGAGACGGTGTCAACAATTATGACAATTTGAGATCAATTGACAAATAAATAAAACTTAAAATTTATATATTCTTAAGGTCTGAACGGTTTGAGAATGCCTTAAATAGTTATAATAATTGTTGAAAAACTATTTAAGAAATCGTATGATTTTGAAGACAAATATGAGATCAAAATATTCTTCATTCATGAAGTGTTTACAAGACATGGACTCAAAGTTTTACAGCAATTATTTAATACAAACGTTTATTATAATAACGGCTTTAATGGAGATATTATTGTCTTTATTTCTGTTTATAGATTTCATAATTTTTAATCAAATTAAGAGTAAGTTTTCCAACAAATTATACAACTTTTCTAACATTTTTCTCTCTCTATTTGAAGGCAATGATTTCAAAGCTGAGTTCGTATCGAAAACATCGGTAATATTATTGTATTGTTCGCTATTTATCATAATATTGATGGGAATTTATGCCATCATTAATATGAGTCTTATTATATGCACTTTATTTAGCCTTTTATTAATAATTTTGTTGATATCGATCAATGCGATCACAAATGAATTCTTACTCTTATTTATTGGGGTTTTTGTATTAATAACTGGTTTAGTATTTCTATATTATATCATAATTAAGTCAAAAGTTGTCAAAAACATTGTTATAATACAATCCAATGTAAAACAATATAATTATTATAAACTAAACTCAAATATTATATAAAAATTTTGTTTGAAAATCAAAGTTTAATATAAAAAAAGTTATTTTTAAGAAAAATAAATTTCATTAAAAATTGAATGCATTTCATAATCCAATTCAAAAAGTGTTGTAAAAAATTGTTTGAACTCCTTATTTGTGGAACAGTTTATCGAAAGACATACTGAATATTGCGATAAGAAAGCCATTTGTCTCTAACGACCGGTCTATCAGTCGATCGTCAAATCATTTGACTTTAATTTGTATTAAGCGCTAAATTTTCAGTCAATTCATTCACTCATTCACTTTTGAAGAGAAGGATATCCTTGAAAAATACACCACTTATTGGTGTGAAGTTCGCGTTGTGAACAAAAACCCTATGGATTAGGTTGTAGTGACGTCTCCTTCGAAGGCCTTCTCGATAGACATAACGTGTTGTCTGACTGTCATATAAATGCCATTCAATTGAGTTCTTCAACCACTTGAGCACACGATTCAAAAAAGTTTATATAATCTCGTATTACATAAGAATACATAACATATATATTGTATTCATATTTAAAATATTTTCAAATAATGTCATCTCAGCCCAAAGTGTGTAATTTCAATCCAGGTCCGGCGAAAGTGCCGTATGAGGTATGCGATTCTCAGTCGTTATATTCAATTGAAATTTTTTTTGTTGTATACAACGACAGGTGCTTAAAAAGGCAGAGGAAGAGCTCATTTATATGCCCGGTGCCGGTATCAGTGTTATGGGTATGCCATAAAATCATTAATTCTTTCATTTAATAATTTATTGAAAAAATGTTAAATGTTTTGAAAAATTCAAATTTAGGGTAGAATTCATTTTTCAATGATTTGTACGAAAAACCAGTTTTTGTACAATTCTATGACTGAACTGTTCTGTTGGTCGGCCTTGAATTTTGAGGCATATATTGAATATTTAGTAAAACATTTCATGTGTTTTATAACGAAAATTAATTTATTAAATAATTTATTGAAAAAATATATTAATATAAAATTGAAAGTCAAAAAAGTTTTATCAAAAGCGAAAATTCAATCAAAAAGTCCTATCGTATGACTCGATAGTCTTGACGTAAAATAGTTTTAATGATAACAAATTGATTACAAAATATATTTTCCAAAAATCCAAAGAATGATTGAATTGAGAGAAATGTAATTGAATTTTGTATAAGAGATCAACAAAAATAAATTACTTTTAGAAATATTTTCAAAACAAAATGTTATTCATTAAAAGCAAAAAGATTTTGTTTATCATATTTTCAGAACAAATTCTTATGTTTTTTTGATGAAAAACTCTTATCTAATCTTTGATATTCTGCACAGAAATGAGTCACAGATCACCTGAATTTGAGGCCATCGTAAAGAAGGTTCAGAATCTCTTAAGAGAACTTATGTAAGAATTAATGAGATTTTTCTAAAGAATTCATTCATAAAAATAAACTATGATTTTAGGAATATTCCGGACAACTATAGTGTACTTTTGATGCACGGGTCGGGCACTGGACAGTTCGCTGCCGTACCATTAAATCTAATATCAGATCTTAAAGATGGCTCAGTAGTTGACTACTTAGTGACCGGTTCCTGGAGTGACAAAGCGGCCAAAGAGGCCCAGAAGTACGTGAATGTGAATCGAGTTTCGCCTAAAGTGACAGAATATACAAAAATCGCCGATAAGTCTGAGTGGAAAATGGACTCAAAGGCCAAATACTTCTACTATACCCAAAACGAGACGATCCATGGAATAGAATTTCATTCAACACCCGAACCCCTGCCTAACGTGCCATTAGTTTGTGATCACACCTCAAACTTTTTGACCAAACCTATCGATGTGTCCAAATATGGCGTCGTCTTCGGCGGTACACAAAAAAACTTGGGAATTGCGGGCCTGTGTGTAGTAGTCGTGAGGAAAGACTTGATTAAAAAGTCAATGACTGTCTGTCCATCGATTTTGGACTACAAGATTATGGACGACAACAACTCCCTTTACAACACCCCTCCCTGTTATCCGTAAATGAAACCATGAAATGATTATTGAATTGAAATTGATTTTAAAAAATGTAATACATTTCCAGTATATATATGTGCGGACTATTCCTCGAGTGGATCAAAGAGAAGGGAGGCCTACAAGCGATGGCCAAACTTTCGGCTGAGAAGTCGAAACTCATTTACGACGTGATCGACAGTTCCGATGGCTTTTACCACTGTTATATTGAACCTCAAGCGCGCAGTCATGTGAATGTGGTGTTCAGAGTGGGCGGTAAGAATGGAGACGCGGAACTGGAGAAGAAGTTCTTGGACGAAGCGAAGGCCCGAAGATTTATCGGTTTGAAAGGTCACCGATCGGTGGGAGGGATGAGGGCCTCGCTATACAACGCCGTCACCGTCGAAGACGCAGCCCTTTTGAGACAATTTATGATTGATTTTCAAAAGTCAAACAAAAAATAATTGAAATATATTTTTGTATAACATTTGAGACAAAACTTTAGAACAAGTTTTTGATGTTATATAATATAATTGAAATTAAAATCTCATTTTCAGACCATTTTATACGAATTAAAAGCCATTCAAAGCATTAAAACATAAAAAGTTTTGAAAATAAAACATTTAATTCAAACAAATTTTTATTGAAATATTCTTTTGAAAAATTCAAACAAAACATCGAAAACAATGTTTAGAAAAATAATTAGTTTTGAAATAACTTTTGATTGATTGCACAGTTGGCTCAAAAACAGGGGCCAAAACATGAAAAACACTGACAATTATTCCCAAGTATTTCAATAAAGAGATAATTATTTACAAATAAATTGATATAAGAATTGATTCAAAATTTATTCAATTTATGAATATTTTTGTTTAAAAAAATAATTCTTCTATAAGTGAGCAAAAATGTCCAGATGTTTGTAAGCACCGATAGTGTCTGTGCACTCAAAATATCAAACAATCCGTTATTAAAAAAAATTCTGTTTTAAACTAAAAGCCAAAATCAATAATAGATTTGAAAATCAATATTAAAAACAAAACTATTATTCGTTTCATTAAAAACATATTAATTAATGACATATAAAATGATAATTAAATTAATTCAGAATTTGTTTGCTTTTGATGTCACTCGAAGTGTGCGATCAATACCATCATAAAGACGCCAACCAATAGAGCCAACACTTCTTTGACGGACTGCCAGAGACTCGTCTTCTCCAACAGCTCCGGGATCACAGAAACGGTCGCGATGTATATGAAGCCACCGGCAGTGAAAGGCAATATCCAAGAGGAGGCCGACTCGCCGAAGCCTTGTGCGAAGAGGCTGATACAGGTGCCGGTGAGGGCACCGATAGCTGTGATCAGTTGCAAAGACATGGCTTTACGTCGACTACAACCGGATTGGATCAATATAGCGAAGTCTCCGATTTCATGCGGAACTTCATGCAAGAGAATCGTTATTGTCGTCACTATTCCCAGTGTTGGGCCGCCCAGGTATGACGCGCCTATAGCCAGGCCATCGGTCACGTTGTGGGTGAAATCCGCGGCCAAATTCAGATAACCGGCGACTTTGATCTCTCCGACGCCTTCGAAACGATACGAATATAACTATGAATTGTATATGACATCAATTGAATACCTGTGCCATCGCTACCAGTGCTCTCATCAACCGCTTTTTCCACCACTTCGTCATCGCTTTCGATCTCAGTGTCAGAATTGCTGTCCTTTTCCTTATCACCACTTTTTTGTCTCTCTTTCTTCTTCGCCTTTTTACTGACAGCACTTCCACCGGGAGTGTGGGTATGGCTATGGGTGTGACCACTGTTTAAGATTCGGACAAACTTCTCGACCATTAAAAAGACGATAATTCCGGCCAAAACCCAAAGACCGACAGAGAGGTCGTGAGCGTGTGGTTCGCCATCGATGGGAGGGCTGGAGTGGGAGTGACTGTGAGAATGGCTGTGCGAATGGCTGTCCGAATGGCTTGTCTGGGCTTCCATTGCATGTGGTATTAGGTGAAGGAAGGCGTCCCCCAACAGACCTCCCGATGCGAAGCTCAGCAACACTTTAAGCCACGGCTCGTATTCGGGAGAGTTGTCCAAAGGTATGAAGAATAGGATCACATATGGCATGAGTGATATGAGAAGCGTTGAGCCCAACGCCGACAGCCAGACACGAGAGAGACCACCACAACACCCGGTGCTCGCGTCCGACGAGTCGTGCTCTGTGTGAATCGGATCCGCTGTCTTCTGTCCGGCATTTGCTTCGCGCGAATACTTGAACGAAGGCTTTTCGTCGCTGTGTTCGTGTGAGTGATGGGAAGGGTCTGAATGGCTGTGCGAATGGCTGTCCACAAGCGATGCCACCAGTGATGTCAATAACACAAACGCCAACAAACTCTTCATATCTGCAAATGATGTGTGCATTCAATTCAGTGATGACTTTTCATAACATCATATCATATGATATGTTTGTATGCATTCATATACAACGTGTCATTGTGTCAAACATTTGTAATCAGAATATCTTATATAAAAATATGATCAAGGTGATCTAAAATAAACATCAACGTTGTATTAAATGTATTCAAATTTGTTGTAAAATTATTTATAAGCTTTTGTTTTGTGTAATCAATTGTTTGTCATTAAATTGTGATTGAATATAAGTATTGAATACAGTGTTTGTGAACAGTGAATGAGTTGGAAACACTTTGAGCCGACGACAGCATATGTTTACTCCCCATATATAACGAATGGACGCATCTCTCGAGAGCTGAACGAGTGGTCAAACCATCGCTCAATGGGTGTGAAAGCGATGCAAACATTGATTTGATTTCGTCTATAATTTTGTTGTGTTTTTTAAATACAGAAAATAATTGTAAAACCATTTAATCGGATATGAATTGCAATAACGAATGCGTCGAATGTTTTAATAGCAATTTGAATGCAATTTAATAATTGTTTTTGTCTTCACTATTAGTGTTATTATTATTGTTGTTGTCTTTGATTGTTATTAATTGAAATTAAAACATATTTTTCTCTTTCATTGATTTAATTCAAACAAAAAAGTTGTGTTTTTTATAATATGTTTTTGTTTATAACTATTATTAATGAGAAAAATGTTTTCAATATATTTTTGACATAACTTTAATCCCAATAATAATAAGCAATGTTTTCATCGGATTTTTAAAGTTATTTTTATTTGTAATAATATTTTGAAATGTATTACAAATTATATATAAAGCCAACGAAATTAGGATTAAATAAATTGTTATTCAAATAGTTATTTATAAATAATAATAATATATATTTTGAAACCGTTTTTGAATTTTTTATAAATAATTTTTGTGAAGAAAAACAAAAATCAATTTTGAAACTCAAAAACAATGGGTTCGAGAATAAGGTATTGGTTTTGAACAGACTTTTGATTAATACAATTAATTGTGTTTTGAATTCAATTCAATTATAGGACAAACAGTGATATAAGCCGTATCTACGAGTGCTATATCGAGATCGGACTGCCCTCCAGTGCCACCGAAACGGCGTTTATATTACAGAAATATCCCGAAAACTATTCCTCGACTGAGATATTGAAATGTGTGCCACAGTTCGCATACCCCTGTCCTCACACTGTGTTAGCATTACATTCATATTATTACAAATATTTAACTATTTTTTAATTATTTTTTACTTTTTTTTCATTACTTTTTTGCTTATGTTTTTCACTTTTTTTTGTCAGTTTTTATATGACTTTCCGTTCATTTTGTGTGAGTTTTCTTTTCTCTTGAATTAAGACATTGTTTGTTGTCTTTAATCCTCAACTAAAGTATCACTTATTTGTTGCCTTTGTTTTATTGATAATTTCTGACGATTTACTTAACAGTCATTTGAGACAAAACTTTGATTTCATATAAAGTTTTCGTTGGAATTAATGCCAAATCTTTGAGTCCTATTTTGGTAACAAATTATCTTTTTTTTGTCACTGAAATGAGATTTTTTGATAATATTTCTTATTATTTGAATTTATTTCACTTTTAATTAACTTTTTTTTGTGTCCAAAGAATGTAATTATATTTTCAATACTTATTCTTATTTTTAAAGAATTTCTTATTTTTTAATTTAGATTAAATTTATGAATGATTTTCTTATTCATAAAACATATGAATATTTAAATAGTTTTTTTTTGTGAATGAATTTCATTAATTGATTGTGTATTGAGTGTTGAAATGGTATTTCAAATAGCATTCAATGATGTGTTAATCGATTAAAATATTTGAATATCGTTTGCATTAATGAATACATTAATGAATATTTATTTTGTTATTTTAGTGAAACCGTAACTCATTTTTCATTCGTTTTGACGAACATTGACTCCAAGTGGACGTTCGGGTTCTGCCGACTGGCCCCTAAAGTGCAGACATGTATTGTCATCGTCTCATACCTTCCCTGGCACTCGACCTTCTTTAGAGTCCTTAACCATTGCGCCGAAATGACTAACAGTGTCTCAAAAGTGAGTTTATAATTGAAATTGATTTAAACATTGATATAATTTTTGATATAAAACACATTTTGATTAAAAAAAATATAAATTGATTTTTCATTTCGTTTTCAATTATTGATCACTAAATCGATTGAAAACTTATGGAAAAAAGTTTTTCATTCAAATGATTACAATTTAAATATAATTACTAATAATTAGAATATTTTAATTTCATATTTAATTTCCGTTTTCCTCGTTTTCAATGAAGTTATTCATCAAATATAAAGTCAATAAATGTTATCAAAAATTATTATAAACTTATTTTATCATAAGTTTGTGTTCAATCGATAAGCAATTAATTCATATCCCGTCCTATTTAGCAGTTTTTGAATCATTTGAATCGCTATTAAATAAGGGTTTGAAGTCATTATTGAACTAAAATTCATTCCAAATATTGTACAACAAAAGCAAATACCCCTTATTTGCCTAATTATAATTACCCACAAAATGAAAGTTTTATTCAAACATTATGTAAAAACACAATCAATTTGTATGTGTTTTTTGAATCATTATTGAATTTGAAATTATATTTACGACTATTTTTCATGTTTTTTATAACTCAAAATCACATTATTTCTTATCATATGACAAGAATTGGATATATTTTGAAACATTTTATTTTCTTATTTCCTTTACATTTATTTCAAACAATACTTTTATTTTACTTTTATTTTCAAATTCATTCAATATTGAAATGTATTTCTCAAAACAACTCCTATTCCTTGTATTGAATCCTTTTCACTGAGTTTGTCTCAACTTTCAAAACATGCATTTCTTTGAAACTTTTAAGGAAAAAAAATCTCTTTTTCTAAGAATTTTTTCTCATTTCTTATTCTCAATCAGTTTTTGAAAGCATTTGATTTGAAACACAAAAACAGTCTATAATTGGATTTTGAAAAGAAATTTCATATTGAAATGAAATGAATGTCAATGTCATTGGAAAACAAATGTCATTTTTGGCGATTAACACAAAAACTCAATTAATAACTACTTTTACATTGTATTCATTAATAATTTTGAACGTTTTAACCGTTGATTGATTTTGAAGTATTTTTTATTGTATTTATTTTAGTCACGATTTAAGTGAAGAATTAATTTTTGAATTCTTTTATACAAATAATTTTTAGGCGAAATTCGTCTTCAAATTCTTGGAATCGATATATAGCACAGAAGTGCCACAACCGGGCCTTCAATTGGATGTGTCCTACTTTACAGACGACAAAGTGTGTGAGTTCAGCGCCGTCTGTCCCGACCACCACAAACTGCCGTCCATTCCCGAAGACGTAAACGATTGTCTCATTGTGTGGAAAATGTTTTTAATTGAATTTGTTTTGATTTAAGCGAAATCTGACGGAATATTTCAATGCAATCGACGCCAATAATATGATTGTATTGTTTGCAAATATGTTGAATGAGAGGAGAATTATTATGACGTCCCAGAAGTTGGGCCGACTGTCCGCTTGCGTACAGGCGGCCAACGCTCTCATATATCCCATGCATTGGCAGCACATCTTCATTCCCGTTCTTCCCACCCATCTGCTCGACTACCTGAGCGCTCCCATGCCTTTCCTCATAGGCGTTCCATCCGTTATAATGAATGTGAGTTTGCTTTTTGTTCTTCTTCTTCACAATTGCATAAAACTTTATATTCAAAACATTTGTTTTGTTTTGTTTTATTTAAATTTTATGTTCATTTGATTTATTGATTTGAATTTTTAACGCAAAAAATAATGTCATTTATTCTTACAAATCAATGGTTTTTGAATCAAAGATTTTTATCTATTATTTCATACAAAAGAAAAATTGAATTATTTATTAGTTATTATTTTTTACTTTTTTTAACATTTTTATTAAAAAACTTAAAATTGATTTTAAAAATATGTAAAAAATTATATTTTGTAATATAATTCATGTTTTACTTAACTGATTGTCTTAACTCTTAATCAATCAATAGTTAAATAATTCATTAATGAAAATACATATAATTTTTGATTACATGTGATATGAGTTTAGATCTGATTTTAAATGAAATAATTATAATACGACAAAATGATAGTCAAAACCCTTTCGCATAAAATTCTTTATATTATTTTTATCACTGAATGTCATCCGAAATCATAACTCGTTTAGCATTTGTTAGCTTTTTATTAATTGCTTACAAAAAAAGCAATGAATTATTCAATGAAACTGACTTTTGATGTGAATGGCTATGAATCGCTCGAATGGTCTTCACATTTGCTTTTTTAAGTGCAGACAAAGAATTAAATAAAATATACTGTTTTTTAGACAAGAGATTCAACAAATGATTGCATTTTTGGCTTAAATGTGATTATAAATCAATAATTAAATCATTAAAATGTCGAAAACGAAGAGAATTATTCAAATGTCTCCAGAGATGCAAAATATGATTAAATCACAGAATATATTCTTCTCTTATTTTATGGAAATGTTTTCAAAAACAAATTATTAATTGTTTTTCAATTTGTTTGTCATTCAAACAGAGAGTCAAACGATCGGAATTGGGAGACATTGTTGTCCTGGACTGCGATGAGAACAAGATTGACTCCCCCTTCGATGACGTCCAGATGCTTCCAACAGACATTGTAGGCATTGCTCACCACTTGAATGTATCACTTTCTAAAGGCTGTCCTCAACTACAGGTGCACTCACTCAAGAAGAGTCTGCGAAACCCAATGTCAATGTTAGGCGATTTGGTCGCCCGTTCTTTCCTGCGGGCGTTGGTCTCACTCATCGGTGGCTATCGGGACGCCCTTCGGTTCACTCGGGGCCAGAAGATTAGCTTTGACTACGATAGGTTTGTGACCTCTCGGCCCCCATCGGTGCAGACATTCCTCGAGAAGATGCTTGAGTTGCAGATATTCAGACAATTCATTGAAGGAAGGCTTGAAATGCTCAACAATGGCGAGGGGTTTAGCGATGAGTTCGAGTTCGAGCTCAACATGTATGAGGACAAGAGCACCCATAGACTTAAGACACAGTACAGAGAATGGTTGGGTGCGATGCGTAAAGAGGGCGGTGCTATCCTCAAGAGCGTCAACCCGGCCATGAGGTCGGCTTACAAGTCTGTGAAGGATAAGAGCCGACAGGCCTATAGGGATCTGAAGACCAAAATGCAAACAAATGACAAGACTTATAACTATCCAAACAATACTCAAATATCCGCTGACTATAAGACACACAGACCGTTGAGCGCACCGTCGAGTCCGACACTACCGGTCAGGGGTTTCAGTATTAAGAAGAGTATTAGCGGTAATGTCATCGGAAAGACAGACAAAACGGTTACTTATGTGAGACAAAGAAGTCCAAAAACCACATTAAGTGACACTTCTATCGCTCGTCATCAAAATGGTCTCACGAATGGCTTCTCATCCGTGTCGACCACCCCATCGGCTGGGGATCGCACAGCACCGGAAGCATCGCCGGAGATATCAGACGTTGATTCTGAACACTCTCACGAAGTGTTGACTTTCGATAGAATAGAAATCGATTTGATGTCAGATCTGAAGGACTTCCTCAGCAAAAAGTCTTCGACCGACGACTCATTCAATAGCAATAAATCAAACAAAAGCCAAAACAGTTTGTCTTCGACTTCGAGTCAATCGAATTCAATCCATATGATGGCCAAACCCATCCCTCCCCCAAAGAGTCACATAATTCGCAAAACAAAGCCATTTATGGATGAAATGATTAGAAAAGATGTGCCGCTCATAGAGTTGGACAGTCCTCCCGATGCTGGCAAACAGGCGGACAACAATGATGTGATTTTCGACCCCTTATTGGAGCCGAAGCCCAATGACTCCAAACCCCAGACAATTGGTTACAACAATTCGCGAACAAATGCTTGGAATTCATTAACAAATAAAATGAATAACAATTTGTATTTAGATTTGAAAATAGATTTAAAGCCAATGACAGCAAATCTATCGCCAAGTCCTGTGTCGAACGTCAGCCAAAAACCGGTCAACCCTTTCCTAATCGACAGTCAGTCGGGAAACAGTGGTTTCAATTTTGGTGGTCAGCCCTGTCTGAGGACGGCTCAGACCAGTGCCAGTGCCTTATCTCTGACAAACACAAACCAAAGCACAGATATGTTGAACGATATGATCAACTGGTCTTCGACTCAGATTACAACTGGAACACAAAATGTTAATCTAATGCCACCACTGCTTACAAAGCGAACGGTGCCCTCACAGACGACGACCACAGCCCTCGCCAGCCCTAGTAGTAATCCATTTAAGACATGCAACTCATGGCAACACTTCGAGTGACCGTCGACTCCTTCGACGAAAATATTTATTATTATATAAACAAATGCTTTAAAAACCAAACCATAAATGCATTGAAAACACAATTTATAGACTCGTCGACAGAATTAACAACTTTTTTAAATGTCTTTTCATTTTATTTATTAAATCTCTGTCGAAAAGACAGAAATGATTATCGCATTCAATACTAATGTTTTGAACAAATGATTTTGCGATAAAAACACTATTTTTAGGCATAAAATATTCGTTGAATTTTTACTCTTAAATCAATTGATTTATTAATGAAATGTTTTTTGCAAATAATTATTATAAAAGTTATAGTTATTTAAAACATTTATTAAATATATTTTAATATTTATTTTTGATTTAATTATAAATTATTTTTATTGAGAAATCATGTCTTCGATTGAATTGAATTTATTTCTTAATTTTATTGAACAGAAAATCATTTACAAAAAAATTGTTTTTATATTTAACTTAATTTATACTAAAAATAAAATTCATATAATTTTACATTAAAATGAGATTTATTTTCATTGAAATATTGTTAAGAAATATATGTTTTGTTTTGTTTCTCAATTCGTATCTCAATATAAGGTGTAATACAATCTGTTTGTGCATTCAGTAGAGCACAGGCCTGTATGGGACGGACTATTTTTTATCGCACATTAGGTTCACTGTTCACTGAAAAAGTTATCCAGAATTTTGAGCTTTTTTTGAGTTCGACACAAGTTGTGCGGTTGAGAGCACTGGTATTATAGAGGGCTGGCAGAGGACTGCTAGAGGACTTGGACAGCATTTTGAGAAAGCACTCACTTTTATGCACAGATAGGGCTCTACGAAGAGATATAGTATAGCAAAGAGTATTATAAATCATTCGGTCGTTTATACTATAACTTACTATCCGTTCGGCTCTAATGATGATTATTAATAGGTCTGCCGTTCAGAGCACAGGGAGTGATATGAGCTCTGCGCTCATAGTCTTCGGCATTGGCTTCGAATTTTTCAGATCTTATTTTACATTTGGGGAGAGAGAGAGAGAGAGAGAGAGAGAGAGAGAGAGAGAGAGAGAGAGAGATTGAATGTTAAAACATAAACTTTTTAGCGATAAGTTTTGTTTGGATTTTTTGGTTTGAAATAAAAAAATTTTAAAATACTTTTTTTTCTCCTTTTATTTGAATAAGTTTTTGTTTATCTCTTCTAAAGTCCTGTTTATTACCTTTAAATACTAGTGTTATCCACAGGTGTTGTATCTATTGGTCTGAATTTCATTCTGAATACTATTTAAATTATTTTGTTTTTAATGCCTTTTTCTTGAATTGAAATTTTGCATAAAATTAAATAAATGTCAAAAAGTTTTATTGCAATGACTTTATTTCGAGCATTCATTTCAATCAATAGGTTTTATATCTTATGCTAAAAACTTGTCACAAAGTATTGCTTTTCCCAAATCAATGTTAAAGTAATTATTGATTTAAAAACTATTGTTATTATTGAGAAATAAGTGTTGAAAACCAATTGTAATTCAAGTGTTGCGAAAAATACATAAAAAGTTACTATTTTTAAGTGAAAAAAAAACTTATTGACAGAAAAACACACGAATCGGTTGTTGTGCTGACAGAACGTAAACATAGGGAAGACATTTGGTCTCAAATTATTGTAATGAAAGGACAGATAATAAGGAAATTCCACTCAAAGTCATAATAAACATAAGAAATATTGAGAAAAAACTTTTTGAAGCGAATTTTTGTCACACTTTATGTGAGTTTTGAAACTATTTTTTTTTGTGTTGGGATTTGTTTTCCATCAAAATGTTTAAATGTTTTGACGATGTCTTGCACTGGGATTGTGTGAGCGCTTGGATAGAGGCCTGGGATGTGGAGGTAATGAGAGACATACAAAAGCATATTTTTGATGTATATGTTATGTCTTTTGGTGTCGGATATGACTACGGTATGCACTGTTGCGTAACCCCTGCGCTCATGTCATGTCTGTTGATGGATCTGTTGGAATATGACTGAGCCATCACAATCGATATAAGTGAGTGAGAGCACAGGGATTGTGAAGGCGTTCATCCAAACATTGCATACAGACTCGGATGAGCCAAATGTTGGCCTCAAGTCTTCAGTCAATCGCCAAATATTTTTATACTTCATATCGCAAACAAACTTCTCCTTTGGTTTGGTTTTAGTTTTGCTTTTCAGCTATTTTTTCATAAACTTTAAACTCATTTCTGAATTGATTTACAAAAAAAAATAACTAAATATTTGTCGCGAAAGTTATGAACATTTTTTTCCAATTGAGTGAAGTTTAGGCAAAAACTGAAACTCATTCAACTTTTAGCTATAATTTTGTTATTTTATAAGTTTTATAATAACTTTCGTTGTCTTCAAAAATATGAATGAATTTTTTCGATAAACAAATTCATAAAAATATATAATTTTTTCTCAATTTTTTTCCCATTTAACTGATCCATGCATTTGTATTTCCAGTGCCTGGGTGTTTATGCCCAGACAAACCGAGGCCATCGCGAATGTTGGGAATGAGGTCAAAAAACAGGACAACCATCGAAGTCCTCATCCTTTTCTCAGACAAAGGATTTAATGGAATTTCTTCTCAAAATTCACGTTAACATTGATTTCCCTGATATTCATCACATCCTATGCCTTAAGAGTCAAACACTCAATGAATATAATGTTTAGGAATAAATATTTCCGATTGAATTGGGTTTTCGTCGATACATATCCGTTGAGATAACACTTAAGTGCGAACCCCTGCCAACAAACTCAGCCCTAAGAGCAGGCAATTAGAACTGAAGAGGCACTATAGCATACATTTTTAAGGGGGTACTTCGGTCAATATCAACCCCTTGGTTAGACTAAGTCTATAGGATTTTGTTTTTTTATTCTTCTCTTTTGTCATAAAAAAAGATATTCAAATATTAGTGAAAATAAAGAGATGTTAGACTTGAATATGAAATGAGAGATTCAGTCACTTCTCAGTCACTTCTGTGATTCTCACGACTCAGTCGTCGTTTATAACGAGAAAAATATTATTAAACTATAATAACAATAAAGAAAAAGTCGACACAAGAAGAAGGGATAAAATAATGTCTAAAAGAGGGGATAAATTATGATTCAATTTTCACTCTAATTGTGAAAAAACGTTTGCTTTTTATATTTATTGCAAACATTTATTTCTCTCTCTTTTTTTGTGATAAAAACATTTAATTTTTGTGAAGAGATTTTTCACTCAAAAATCTTTTATTTGTTATCAATATATTTGAAGCGAAAAATACATTAACATATTTTCACAGTCAGTACATATCTGTCGCACTTACAGTCAAAGGCATTGAAGATTTTGAGAAACTTTTTCTTCAAGTGTTTTATCTCAAACGAAAATATATTATAGTATTTATAAAATAAAATAATAATTCGTTTAATAAATAACTTTTATTTTTTCGCTCATTTCTATCAAACGGTGTAAACATTTGACGACTTTCGTCGACCACTAAATAAATTGCTTTATCTTTTAAAGTGTAAAATGAATTCAAAAATCTTTGAACAGTTTTTTGTTGTTTTTAATACTGTTTTTCCCCTAAAGTCATGAATAAACGCTTTAATATGTCTTTAGATTTGGTTTTAATTTTTTTTTTACTTAAAATCACAATTTTGTGGTAAATATTATGAATGTTTTTAACCTTAGTTTTGAAAACTTTATTAATAAATAAAATGAAAAATTATTGATAAATACCTTATTTCAAAATTACATGTCATTAATAAATGTGTACTTTTTTGTGTGTTTTAACTAAACATTAACACAAAAGTCGATGAAAACCAAATTAACACAAAATAAATAGAATAGAATAAAGAGAGAGAGAGAGAGAGAGAGAGAGAGAGAGGGAGAGAGAGAGAGAGAGAGAGAGAGA